>JAOBRG010037344.1:4252-22459 GCA_027574985.1 Umimayanthus nakama | reverse complement strand
TGTGCGAGGACAACCTTCGCCTCGGTTTCAAGTCTAAGCCTGGTTACCTTTCAGGAACCGTGAAATGGACTATTAGAGACTGGAAGTTTGTTAGACAAGTAAGAACAAATCCATTCAGTACATTATTTCACCCAATCAGTAGTTTCTAATTAGCAATACAAACACTCCATAATTTATATACATGCAAACCTTGTCAGTCGTGGACTTGCTTAAAATCAAGGGGGTCCTCATTTGAGGCTGCTGAGGGAGCACCCCTGGTGGATGGCCCTCTCCTTTGGCCTGTGTACAAAAAAACATGTGAGACTACAACTTCATTGTATCATATCAAGGGAAGCCAACTCTGTGACTGTTTTTAAAATGATACAAAAACCATTAGAAAGTAGATGCATGTAATACAACTCAATTGAGTTGTTTTCGAGAAATGTTTACCCTGACAAACCAAATACATCCATATAATACTAGAAACTCAAACTCTTTTTATACCTTTCCATATTGAACAAACAGTCGAAAATTCTCGATACGTTTCAAGGACCAAATTGTTTCAATTCTCTTCCCCTTGATATTTGTAATGCAACCAGTATTGCATCATTTTGTGAAAAGCTTAAAGGATATTTACTTTCTTAGTATTTTTTCCTGATGACTGTTTCTTGTTTGCGAGCTACTTTTGTTGTTCTTTTCTGTGTGCATTTTCTTCTTTTCTTTTTTACATTAATAAGAACTATAACTTAGTCTAAGGGTATGTAATGACATTACTTAAAATACTAATATATAGCCGAGAAAGCCCATAGTTAAATAAGCTCTTGTAGTTTCTAATGGGTTTTCTTGCCATTTATTTTACTACAATAACTTTGTAATGTATTTGTTCTTTAAAATGTTAAGTGGCATTAAAAGAAAACTTGAATACCGCTTCTTTGTAGTTTGATCCTTTGAGAACTGTGAAGTGCAAAATAAATGTTATTGTTGCTTTTGTTCATTAGTTTCAAATTTCCCATGATGTTTTTTTAAGAATTAAGGTCCCTTGTTGAGAAAAATGTGAAAATCAGGATTTGGTCTCAGCAGACTAAGACTTGAGTCTAGACATTTTTCATTTGAGAGTATATAAAATGTATTTCAGACGTCAAAACGTCAATGGCTGCAGCTGAACTCAGTCTAAGATTAAAGATACGATACGACCACACAAATTGCAATCGGAAATATTTTGGGAAGTTTGGCCTTTTGGTTATCAGCCTTTCCAAAAAGATAGACAAGTACTGAAGTAATGAAGTACACAAAGTCCATTTGCAACTTGTAACCACTCTGCCGCCTGACCCAGTCAATTGACTCAGGCCTCAGCCAACTGACTCAGCCTTCAATTCAGCAGATGACGATTGACACAACAAAATCATAGTGACAAACTGACATACATCTGATACGACATTTATAGCTTCATAAACTTAGAATTTGTAGCTAGTACGCTCTGCGTGGATAAATCATAAAAAGGAAAGAAGCGTTATGATTACTTAGAAGATCAGACTATTTCTAAATCAAGTCTTTCTGATTACTAACGCGGACTGGTTTGTCTCTAAAACCACGCTCTCTAGTCCTACCACCCCTTCTTCTTCCTCTGTCTCCCCGAACATCTCTGTAACTTCTGTCCTCCATCTTGGATTGTTGATGACTTTGTAACCTCGCTGAAGCTGCTGATCGGAGGTGAGGAAAGACTGGAGCCGAGATGAACAAGACACCAAGGATCGCGACAGCGAAGAGTTTTTATCGCAACAAAATCTGAAAGAATTTATTACAAGCACCATATCTCTGCGGCGAGGGCGAAGCTTGATGTGTGCTACCAGTGGTCTAATGTGATGTCCTTATGTACCAATCGCAAAAACTTTGCGCTTGTGACAACATTTTGCACGGTGTTTCTGTGCGTTTTAGTGTTTTACACATGTCCTTTCGCATCATGTCCGAAACGGACGATGTTCGTCCGTCAAATTGTGCCGCTTCTCACTTCAACTCACGAAGGTCCCTCGAGATCCAGTTTAGTAGAAGAGATCCTAGATAGCACGGACTTTGAATGGGACCCGAGAAAAATATCTGTGCGAGAACGTGCTTTTGACATGCGTGGAAGCGAAGTTCTTGTGTTTCTGCACACGCAAAAAACTGGGGGAAGTAACTTTGAGAGGCATTTAGCCAAGAATCTGAATATTTCGAACAAATGCGTTTGCTTGCCAAAGACCAAGAAACGCTGTTCTTGTACTAGGCCTGGGTCGAAAAAGCGTTGGTTGATAAGTCGTTATTCTACGGGCTGGAATTGTGGTTTGCATGCGGACTGGACTGAACTTCAAGCCTGCGTGCCGAAATTTTTGAACAGTAAAGAGGGAATCGACACTAATCGAACGTTTGTTTATGCAACATATCTTCGCAAACCCGTGGCTCGGTTTGTGAGCGAATTTCGCCATATTCAGCGAGGGGCGACGTGGAAAACGTCGCTTCATATGTGTAATGGACGAAGAGCAACGCGTGAAGAGATGCCAAAGTGCTATGAAGGGGATGACTGGCGAGACGTAACTATGACACAGTTTATAAATTGTTCTTCCAACCTTGCAATTAATCGTCAAACAAGGATGTTAGCGGATCTGACACAAGTTAATTGCTACAACAAAACAGGCATGACCCAGGAAGTCCGTAATTTCAAGATGCTACAGAGTGCTAAGGAAAATCTAAGACAGATGCCTTTTTTTGGACTCGTGGAGTTTCAAAAGCAAAATCAGTACTTGTTTGAGAAAACGTTTGGCTTAAAATTCATTCGTCCGTTTAAGCAAGAAAATGGGACACACGCACAGGAGATCCTTCCATTTCTAAACGATGTGTCCAGGGACAAGATTAGGGAGTTAAACGCGTTAGACGAACAACTTTATTCTTTTGCGAAGTCTCTCTTCTTTAAGAAGTTAAAGTACTTTAGAAGAAGAGAAAGGAAGGACAAAACGACTTAAGATGGGGAAAAACTACGGTATAATATACTTCAAGTTCAAGAATGTAAATTAGAATGCACCACATGGCAGTTTTCTGAAATACATCAGTAGTATCATGTTTCCATCATACTGGGAAAGATTGCTAAAGGGTAGGAAACAATTTATTTTGTAATTGTGTTCAGGTATCCTCAATCGTTAGAGTGATCTGTCTTCAATATGCTAGGGACTTACATATTTTTATGCAGAAAACTGGTCTACAACATCTAATATTTTGTCTTTCAATTTTAATAGTGGCGGTATTTCAGGGAATCCAAGTTTATTTTTAGTGTCAGCCCTGGTAGCCACTTGCTGACAGCGAATATGCACACAGTGTATTTCCTTAGTTATGATTGGCTGTTAAAGCAATAGTAGGCTGTCAAGGTGATTCAAAGCTGACACCAGAAACACTACACCAAGGAGTTTATTAAGCAGATGTCGACAAAGCTTTTATCTCTTAAAAGCTTCCTGTCTATTTAAAAATATATTTTTTTATCTAAAACAAGTTCCATAAGCAGGATTGGGGACTAAAAAAACACAAAAATAGCTGGCAGTGCAGCATGTAGATAATATTCCCCATTTCCTTCAAATAATTATCCTATGCCCTCTTAAGTTTGTCTAATGTCATCACAAGACATCAAACAAGACAGCTAACAGAGTCACGTTTGACCTTGAAATTTTAGCATTTCGTGATGATTTGAAGTGCCATGTCTAGCTTCCACTAATAGCTGGCTGATGTCTGACTCCATGATTGTCAAGTCTGACACTATACAAGCTTGTTTTCTTTCAAAAACATAAAAAAATGCAAATATACCATTAATCCATTTTTCCAAAACACAGTATTAAACATGATAAACATTAATAGCATACCTTATTAAAGACACTTTTAAAAATATTTATTCACAAGTTTTTCAGTGATCGTTTTCTGCTGAAGCTCTTGAGGCTGCATGAGTTAACCAATTATATATTCATGTTATTTCTTGTGTTAAATTGAACTTGTACTTTACCATGAACAACAAACACAGCATTCTTATAGACGGTTTGAAGGCAAACTAGTTTGTTAATACTTGAATCCAAGCCTAGCTTATGGCATAATTTCAGTGGAAGCAACATTCATTTTGTACAAAATTAGCCTGCTAGCTGGCTCTCCATTCAGATCAAAATCGAAAAGGTTTGGTTTCGAAATTCTTTTGGCATGTGAAGTCGAGACGAGGGGACTGGGGAAAAGAGAGCCAAAAGAATTTTAAAAACAAACCTTTTCGATTTTGACCTGAACAGACAGCCGGCTAGCAGGCTAGTACAAAATTGGATACCAGTCTACATAGGAGGCCCTTAGTGCAATGGATGGTACTCAGCATGATAATGAAAGACAAGCCAGTAGCTAAGTCACAGGAGAAGACTTACCAATTGTAAAAGAAGAGGACACTACTGTCAAACTCCTATGAACATTCTCCATTTTTAGGTGTTAAAATATTTAAATATTTTTGAGAAAACCAAAGTTGTTATCAGTTTGTATATACAAAGAAACTTTGTGCAAAGAGCTAAAACAAATTGTACAGTAAACTGTAAAAAAATCATTAAGATTATTTTCTACTCAATGAGTAACAGATAGCGAGAAAACAAAATGTATTCAAATTTTCTATGAAAACTTTAACAATAAACTATCACCATGCTTATCACCATACCAATGTTAAATTGCTGAAAGTATAGTTTTCTGTAGGTTGTTATTTCTATAGAAGACTTAAAAGTGCAAAAATCGCCTTTCAGAAATCTCTTGGCAAAAGAGAACCTTTTAGTGATAAAACTTAACTGGCAATTTTTGACAGTTGTTTAGCTGTTATTTTTAGCACTTTCACCAGACTAAAACCAGGATCATGGTACAAGTTAAAAGTGCAACAAGAGTCATCATCAATTATTGGCAAGCTTAATTAGTTGTTGTAATCTTTATATTTCTTCAGTACAAAATTAATTAGTTTTAGATCTGAACCTGTAGATCAGGCTTTCAGAAAATTTAAAGCATACACATATGATACCTTAAATTAAACTGACATTGGTTGTTCAAAAGGGCACTAGCAATTGAAATACGAGAATGGCTTCATTACTGTGTTAATGTTAAGTTTGTGCACAAAAACAGGTTTGTCTTGAGCATTTACTATAATAATTACTTTTCATCAACAATAACATTTTTCCAATTTTTTTCACCTCCATTAGCATTTCTTGAGGTCATGCACATCACAACAAAGCTGACAAGTAACCACTCACAAAGAGGCATTTGAAAACTCCTGCCAAAAGTGAAGATCAACCATGTGGAAAAATAAACACTGTGCCGCACTTTTGATCTTCAGTGCATTGCACAACTCTAGTTAATCTATAACAAGCCTGTATTTAAACTAACTAGTAAATCATTACTGAATGCACAATCTGTTCATTGCTCCTTCAAGACAACTTCCTTCTAGGCCAGTCTCAGCGGATACGTTCAATATCATCAGAGATTTACATATAAATGTTAGATTCTGTTTGAACTGAATTTAGTTTAAAGTTGAGGTCAAGTGTTCAAGGTCACTACCGTAATTATTTTTCTTTCGATACTTGGATGCCTGCCCAGCTTTCAAAACTGCCATTGCAGTGGCTGTTTAATAGTGTGTCAAAACTTGTACATGCTCACATCACTTACTGTACATGGCTAGAGGCTAGGAAAGACCACACAAGACTCTGTACCCCATGTTGCATGCTAATAGTGTACAAGCAAGTATCCATATCAGCTAATAATTGCCAAACTGCCAGCTCACAAAAGTTTTGGGTAGTCTTAAATTTGTTGTATTTAATGTGGAAATTCCATCTATCTAGCCTTGCCAAGATTTTTTTTTGAAAAACAAAGTCCGTTATAGACTGATTCACTTGCATACCAGCTGTAAAGTCTGCTACTATTAACAATACTTAACTAACCCTTTCTCAGCTCTTCAACACTGAGCTGATGCAGGCATTTGGGTTTTTTTGCATAACACCTGTTTCAGCTTGACGTAATCAGCTGATAAATCCAATGCCTGTTATAAAAAATAATAACACCTTAAATTTGTGTTTGTTCATTTCAATTCCTAACAAAAACTCTTCTAATAAATCATTCTGATTCCATGGTTGTTCCTCTCTAAGCTGGCAGAAAAATTTTAAAAGATCTCACATTCAGTATTCTTGAAACACTGGACAAGTCACTACAACAGCTTTGTAATGAGTTATATTTTAATAGCTTTGATCCTGTTGTTTGAGACTAATTTTGATGGATCCCAATCCTGAAATTTTCAAAAAATTGATCCCTGATCCAAAAAGATCTCGAGAAATTGACCCTGTATTCTCTTAGTTCTCTTCTGATCCCAGATCCCACCACTTGATTGCTGATCCCAGATCAATTTTGCCATTGATTCCTGATCTCATAGACCTCATTACGACCCTGAGTACAAGGCTTCATAAAACTACCAAAAAATACAATCATTTTTAAAAACACTTTAAAACTGTCTTTCCCTTCCCTCCTCTCAATCTTTATTTCTTTAAGTACTCCCACAGCTCCTTTCACTGGAGTGTTATGTAATCAAGATTGAGTTAACTGGCCAATAACTCTTTCATTACATGTATTTTCTACAACAGCATCTTCAAAATTGACAGGATAAGATAAAACCTTTATTTCTACAGGGCAGGGTTGGCTATTTAGCTCACAGGCAGATATCCCAAGGGGCCCTGAGTCTAAATAAAAATTTAATGTTAATTTCAAATCTACAAACAAAAAGTGGAAGAGCCACAATCTTCCTTGTTAATGAAAAGTAACTTCCAGTAAATAAATTTCATGGTCTAAACATCAAAATAAATACACAAACAAATTTCTTGTACCCATTTTCTACAATAAATTACAAAATGCAAGGTTCTCTGAGTCCCCTGTTCAATGGAAATCCTGGTTGCCGCACTGATTTACTTCATTCAATGTACTTATTTGGCTGCAAACACTGACTCATACAAATAAAATTTCATTAGAAGTGAAATAAGAGACTACTGTTGTTTTCATATAGGATTTTATATATTAATTTTGTAACACTATAAATAAAATAATTTATAATTATTAAACCAGTTTGTTAGCACACATGTAACTTTAGCACACATGTTAACCAAATTTTTTACAATTTTATTTTGCTCAAATTTAAAAATTTTAACAATTAATGCTATAAAGTATTACATCCACAAATTTGAGACTCACTTTTTATTTAATAATTATTCAATTACAGTAATGTTTGAGAAAAAAACAGCAATAATATATACTTTTACAGTCTCAGAAAGAACACATAGCCTATGTGACCCTGCATGTTTGGTTACAAGTTTTTATTAAGAGTTTCAACATCTTTAGTTCTATATGTCACTGCTGCTTTATAGTGCGAAACATGATTCCTAAATTGTAATCATAATGATACTTGCTTTAATTTTTACAGTTTAACATTAAACAAGAACTCCATCATGCATAATTTGAGCAGAGATCTCTATTCTACAAACTTGCTCAAAAATCACTGGTTGTTTTCAAAACCAAGATACCTACAAGACTGTACAGGTTGTTTTGAAGAGACTGACTGAAAATATTGAACAAAAACAGCTTGTAACGGTTAGGATTTAGCCTACAGCCAGCCCAAATTTTTAACCCTGCTATTATTACTGAACAAAGGAGAGATTGAGTGCATGGCTGTACAGCTGACATGCAGTTGCCAGAAAATGAAGATCTCATATTGTTCATTTATAAATGAGAAATCTCTACTCACAGGGTATCAAAAACTGATATTTACATACATAAAAAATATTAATTTATTGTAAAAGGCAAACTTCTACAGTTTTTACATTGCACACGAAGGCAACAGTTTCAAAGATATAAACCCAACTGTCTTGAATGACAGAGAAAGCTTCTCTTTTTTAATGGTAGTGTGACATCCACTGATTGGACTAAACAATGGCTGGGTATCCTGGGGTAAGTTAACCAGACAAAATAAACAGTGGCTGGTCTTCCTGTGTTATGCTTCTCCAAGAGGTATCACAAAGGAAAGTCTGTCGCCAATTCCTCCCCAGCTCGCTCGATTGTTCTGATATATAGTTATCCAAGCTGTTAGACCAATGAAACACACTAAGAAGCCAATAAAGGAATATACCAAATCTGAAACAGATTGAAATGAATCACAATTAGTCTGGATCAGCAAATCAAACTAACTAAGAAGCAGAAAAAACATTAAAATGACATTAATAAACCAGAATACATAACAGTTTGGCCAGCAAACATCAAACCTAAAGACTATGCTTCTAAAACCTCAAAGACAAAGACAACTTTATTTTGAATCATTACACACTCTACACTACCATACACTACTTACATACATTGATACAGGCAATTGATGAGAGTTCATTCATTTTTAGAGCAGCTCTATCTTGACGCTATTATGGACCCTTTTCCTTGAAAGATTGTGCAAGGAGCCTGTCAATAGGAGCCTCTACGCCCACTAATTTCTGGAGTCAACCCTTTCCCAAGGAGCTTCACTTTTAGGGCAGTTCTCAGGGGAGTTTTCACACGCACACAGTTCAAAGACCCAATCAAAACAGAGCTAGATAGAGTGTATAGTTTTAATTTTGTGCATGTCTCATTTTAAGTGAATGTGATGAAAAACAATACACTCTATGGATCTAGCACTGTTTTGTGTGGGTTTTTTTAACTGCACCCATGCAAAACCTCCCCTGAGAGCCATTCTATAAATAGATCTACCGTTACTAAGGAAAGCGTTAACTCAGAGGCATAGTATAGGAGATCCAGGCTCCTGTTGATGGGCTCCTGACTGCGCTCATGAGGTGTTGAGCAAATTTTTCATCAAAAATGGTCACTCAGCTCTCATACAACTTTTTCATTCACTACGAAAAGTGGACTACTTTGTCTAGCAGATAAATCCCTATTCCAGCAAATAAAATTGACATGTGCAAGATTAACTTGGAATAAGCACTGAGCAAATTTTATTGGCTCGATAGGGGTTTGTCTTCCAGATAAAGTTATCCACTCTTGATACAACTGGGCCTAGAGCTTTAACTTCTAAAAACAACTCATGCCATTATGTGAGCAGGTGTGGTAAAACTGAATTGGAACTGCCTAACATTGAAAGGGGGGAGGGGACCTAAGGGAGTTGCCAGTGGATGCAAGGGAAAACTCTAGAAAAACAAAATAGTGTGTTATAATTACCGGTAGTAAAATTCCTCACAGAAGGGTTGGAGACCAGGGAATTTCATGACAATGAATATGATATTATTACATTAACAGTACCATTTGATTCTATGAAGCCCCCTAGTAGCTAAACAAAGCACATATTTCCCCAGTATCTAGCATAACCTTTTCAACTTACATGACTTCATTTTGGCTTGACCTGGAAATGATTCCCTCAGGAAGGCTTCTCTGAAGAACCAAATGACATTCACTAGCCACAGGAAGGGCAGAAATGCAAAACCACCTATGAAATGTGTCAAGAAAAGCAAGACAACAAACAAACAAGACAGGGCAAGAAAATGAGCCAAGTCATTCAAATCAAAATGTATAATCTAAATATGCTAAAATATGTCAATAAGAGAACATTTAAAGTCAATAAATGAATAACATGTTCTGTAAAGTCAAAGTGCATGGAATAAATCAATAATCCACATTGTGGCTGAAGTAAAAAAACACATTGCACTTAGCTACATTTTGTTAAAAGTACATGAAAGTTCACTTTCAGTGTCCAAGTGCAATTCAACATTGAGCTTTTGGCGTTTTGCACAAATACAGTATAATAACATCAAAGTTCAAATATGACAAACAGTGAAACACCATGAACCGAAAGTCAAACTCATAGTAAGTGAGACCAGATAAGTAAACGGTTGAATTAATGATGCTAACAACCGATGTGAATGGTATATTTTCTGCACAAACTGACTTTCTCTTCATCTGGCACTTTCCTTAAATCCATGGCTCCCAAACCTTGTCAAGCTATCAAGAATTTTTTCACCGGAAACCTTTGTATTCAAAATGGCGGCTAGTCCTCAGTGCTGGAATTACGTCATCATCAAGTCTCGTACCAGGCCCTCTTCTGCTTGTCCTCTTGCAAAGCGTGCTGGGTAATCGTTCGTGTGGAAGCGCCGGCAACATGGCGGAATACTTGGCGTCGATTTTCGGAACAGAAAAGGACAAGTAAGTAACAGATAACGAATGATTCAGACAAAAATACCTTTATCCAACGATTTGTGTGGAGATTAAACTGCTGGTTTGGTTCTTTTAAGGCTTTCGCCGTGGTAGAAGCAAACCTTGTGTATTCTTTAATATTCTGTTGAAGATTCATATTGCTGTACGGCGCGCGGTTTTTTTTTTTATCCTGCAGTTTATAATTCAATAGTGAATCGTTAGATTATGCTAGCACCATTACTTTCTAACAAGAGATTTTCTTGTCAAAAAGTTGTGCTAAAATACGCTTGATGGAACCACAAAAATCCTGATAGCAAGATATAAAGTCTCTTGTCTTCGAATAATTAGTCACTTAATTGCCAAACATGCAAATTACAACTTGAAATAACCACATGCTAAGGCAAGGGATTGGAAAGGACAGTAATTTACATGTGTTTTGGAAGATCGGCTTGAGTGATTGTCCAGATAATTGTCTTCACAGCGTAGGTCAAAAGGTAGCTGTATTAATTGAACTCGCTATTCTTTGTTAAAAGCAGCTAAGCCATTCCAAAGTTGCTTTTAGCTTAATATTCTTTACCATTTTTCTGAGTTCATAAAGTTCTTGGTTGTTGAACTTTGACTTAATTTAAATCCATTCAAAATAGTTTCTGATTGTTTTTTAAAATAGGAGAAATTTTCCATAAACTGATAAAGTGTTGTTTGGCAGCTGAAACCATCTATTTCTAATGCACCAATAAGAGTGAAGCTAGTTAGAGGGAAAAGAGGCTGTGTGTTTGAAGGGGATTTGACAGCAGTTGCTACCTGTGGTGGGGCATTTCACTGCTTTATTTAGCCTTTTTGGTCAAGTTGCAGCAAATACATGAAATGCCATCTCATCAGAGGGTGGGGACACTGAGCATAGAGTCTTGCCTGAAATCTTTTGCTCTAGCTATGCAGCACTTTCCCCCTTAAGCTTTACTTTCTAAAATAGTTTAAAATGTTTGCTATAAAATGACATTGTCGTTAAAAAGTGGAAATGTTTTTTAATACTTTTTTTCTGAGTTGAAAAGCATACAGTTCATGTCCAAGTTGTCACACACTTGTCAATGGTACAAGACCATATTTCACTCAACTTGGTCTTTCTTTCATGTTCAAGTGACCTTAGATGTGCATAAATTATGTTGCAAATGACTTTTTGTCAATAGCGAAATTCTCCCAATGAGTTATAAAGAGGAAAAACTTGAGAAGAATAGAGAACTCGGTCAACAACCAAATTGATTTTTTGCTAGTAAGTTTCCTCATTTTTACAAAAAGAAATCAGCTTGATGTTTGCATGGTACTGTTTCATAGTTATTTGATTAACAAGTTGGTGGTGAACTGATATTGGAGAGTTTATTTTCATACTCATACATGTAGACTAATCAGTAGTGCAGAACCAAGACATGACTTACTTATAGCTGTACTAAAAGTTTGCGTTTTATTTAGGGTCAACTGTTCGTTCTACTTTAAAATTGGAGCATGTCGTCATGGAGACCGCTGTTCTCGTCTTCACAACAAGCCAACTTTTAGTCAGGTATGATTTTAACCTAAAGTAGGGGGTTTTGTCACAAATTTCAAATCCTTGTACTATTGACAATGACAGTTAATTATTTGCTGCATAAATTTATAATCTTTGATTTACATTAAGAAAGGACAAAATAATTGGGTATCGGCCAGCTGAAATACTAAGAGCAGGACTGAACTGGTCAGCTTACTAATATGTACTCTACTGTGTGTTTCTCCAGAATAGAGCAATAGGGGTTGGAACCTCAAAAGCTAAACTTGTTTTATCAAAGGAATACATTGGCTTAGATTAAAAGTTCCTGGAATGAGGGGTTCCAACCAAAATTTCTTCGTGATTTGGAATTTGCTGAAGCTATATAGCTATTATTCATGTGTCTGCAGGGTCCAGAATAGCTGATAAGTGAGTTTTACTTGTAAGTTTAAAATTGTTTCAGTTCTGAGTGTCCCATGTTTAATTTGTCATTGAGCAGAGGAAGAATCTGGTTTACTCAATATGCATCAAAAAGGCCAGTCATGCAGTTTTAAAATATAATTGATATGCAGTGAATCATATGTTCTGATTGGCTAAAACACAGTTATAAATGTACACTTTTATTACTGCTTGAGTACAGCCACCAATTTTTGGCTAGATAAAATAGCCCATTTTAAATTAAAGCATATTTTCTGAACATTAGTTTGAACTCTAAATATGGTGGTTTATCTTTTTGGTCTATTCAGTAAGTTTTGCTATATTCTGTCAACTGTTAGTGTATACTTTCAGTGCTAAGAGAAGTTACATGTACAGTACTTGACACTGGACTAATCAATTCAAGTGAAAGGGTTGGCCTTCTTATATCCTATTATTGTTTACAGACCATCTTGCTTGTTAACATGTACCAAAACCCTCAAAGTGCAGCGCAGGTCGCAGATGGAACAAGTAAGTCACTTGATTTTTTTTTTTAATTTTCCATTTAGACAAAGCTTTGTATGTTTTCACTATTTTTGAAGGGTTTATTAATCCCAATGATAGCAAAAAGTCATAAATTAGGCAATTTCTGAGGGGAGGAGTGTAGTTTAATGCATTCCCTTTCATTTCATATATGCTTTGAAAATAGAGGAGAATGTGACTGCAAAACTTGTTTATTGATTAAGATGTGAGAAAGTTAACTTGTGCAATTAAAATCTAGAAGATTCCTAGTGTTTTGAACAGCTGCTTAAATTTTTCTTTTTCTGTGGGCCAGGTTCTTACTGACCTTTTCAAATAAGGTCAGTACATTTCAAATGTGTACTTGCAATCCCTGTCCTTTTCTCATTTTTGCAGGCAGTGCTATTTCAGATGTTGAAGCACAAGAACATTATGATAGATTTTTTGAGGTAAGTTTCCAGTTTTAAAGTTGTACTGTAATTGGTCTGCTTTTAAAAGTTTTAAAAAAAATCACACCAGAAGCTTTGCATTAATTCAAATAAAACTTGCAGTACCAAGTAACCTGTAATCCACTTCTGATAATAACTGGAAAATGTCACTATAATTATTTTATTGTGTAAAAATATTTTTATTGTACAGATTTAAGTTTGTATAAAGAAACGAAATTTTTTGAACAAAATTTGTTCTACTTTCTTCTTTTCCATTTGTTCTTTGATCTTTTCTTGTTTGCTGTAATTTTTGGATTTCAGTCAAGGTCGTAGACATGTTGTCCGATAACTGCTGTTCTAGCAACAGTTCCTAGTTAAAACTTTGTTGCTGTTGTTGCGGAAAGTAATTAGCAACCAGTAAGTTAAAGTTGCTAGCATGTTAATGGCCAACTTTTATCTGTAACCATCCAAACATCCCTCACTCCCTTCTCAAACTCCCTGTGTTTCTCCAAAAGGGCCCAATTATCAATGGTTAGTCTGTAGAGCACTCAAACACAGCAAATCTAAATAAATTTATAACAGAACCAAGAACTTATACCAAGAGGTCAATTTTGTTGATGTTTTGTTACATTTTCATAGGATGTGTTTCTGGAACTGGAAGAAAAGGTAAGAGTCACAGATGCTTTTACAGGCATTTCGTTTTAAGTAGAATGAGTATAATTATACACAAATGTATATTTTTTATAGTAATGTACTGTGGGTTAGGGAGATAGGGCCTGATAGTGCAAAAAGTGCAAAGCTGGAAAGCAAAACAGTCTAGCAAAGTTTATCTCTTGAACATACCAAGGATTGTTCGAAACTGGTTAATGTTTGTTAACTTACAATTGTGTTTTTTATAGGCTGATTGGGGCTACGTTTGTCATTTTTAATAATGTATCTTCAATCTTAATATTGTGTTCTGAAATAAAGAAACTAAATTTGTAGTTTTGCCTAAAACCCTTAGTAGCTAAATTTAACCCAATTTCAAATGACCAGGAGTCAGAGAATTTACCAACTGTGTTAACCTCGCATATACATTATTTTTACAGTTCATTGTTTTTCACAACAATTTTAACTTAAATCTAGTAAGTAGAATGCATATACTGGTATCTAGGATAACTTGCTAACCACTTGAACTAGCAGAAAAGGTTTTTTTTAACACTGTGTAAGTCGTAGTATTTGGGCAGACACAGACTTCCTCATACTTGTTTCCCTTCTTTTGTCTTTGCCCAACTTGCTGATTCTGTCTACTCGTTCGTTACCAGTAATGAACGAGTAGACAGAATCAGCATGTTGGGCAAAGACAAAAGAAGATGGGAAACAAGTTGACACTGTGAACACAGACAGTATTGCAAGATAGAGAAGATAGTTGACTTGTACCTGGTGGCAAGAGGGTTCTTGTAACTAGTCCAGAGTATTAACTCACAGTAAATGGTTTGCAGTATGGCGAAATAGAGGAGATGAATGTCTGTGACAACCTTGGTGACCATCTGGTGGGAAATGTTTATGTCAAGTTCCGTTATGAGGAAGATGCTGAGAAAGCTGTGAAGGATCTCGACAATCGCTGGTATAATGGTATGTTGTGATTTACCGGCACTCATTTTCGGCACTATGTACAGGTTGACTTCCTACCTTAAATGTGGGCAATCAGAGCAGTGTGCATGCTTGCATTAAAACTTTGAGACAAAAAAACACATAACTCCTTCAATCTCATAACTACTATCACGTCTCCCTCTGCTTGGAAGTATGATTGAGTTTAATATAGTTTATTCTGTATTTAAATGTGATCCCCTTTTTGAATAGGTTGAGAATGTAGGCGTAACACCTCAAGTGAACTTGTGGCTTAGAAACAGATTCTGCAAGTAAATTATTATTATTTTTGTGTTTATAATTTTTTAAACCCAGTTCATTTAAACTTACATTTCTTGTTAAACTTTAAAATATTACAATTATTGTAAATTTAGGCTCATGTTGTTTTTTGAAAAGCCCCTTTGAGGTGAACTTGTCTAGTAATTTATTTCATTATTTTCTACTTCATTCTACTTCCAAGTCACTGGTGCTTCTCGGTTTTGCAATCATTGTTAATAATAAATTGCAAACTAAACAAAAAAGCCCATAAAATACAGGGAGTTTTTTGTTGTAGAGATACCCTGTCTATGCACATGATATTAACTTAAGTTTTTATAAAAAATTGTTTTCAGGGCAGCCCATCTATGCCGAGCTTTCCCCCGTGACTGACTTCAGGTATGAAACAATAAAACATACAGTAGAGTCTATGAAGTAAACATAATTCATGTAAGAAAATTATAAAGTCAGAAGATCTAGAAGTGTACATAATTTTGAAGTATGAAATGAGGACTGATGCATACTCCTAACATAAGTTTAAAAAAATATACAATATTTTAGAATTTAAGCTAGAATTTTCTTTAACTTCAAGATTTATTAAAGGTTTATAGACCACAATTGGCTTTTCACTCTCACTCCAAACTGGTACTGTCCAGGCAGTCTGTTCATTATTATGTGCCAACATTACTTGGGAACTAGAGCCAGCCAAATTCTCCAGAATTTGATCTTTGTTGTTATGCTTAATTCAGCATAAAATTGTACTTAGTACCATCTCAGGGTACACAAGTATCACAAGTAGTATGGACTACATGTTTCTGTTCTCAATGAAATACTTTGGTGTGTGCAATTTCTCCACCTTGGTGAAAAATATGGTCATGGTATATCTAAGTACCAGTAGAAGCACCAAGATTTTAATTGACAGTTTTCTTTGTTTTTTTCCTTCACCAGGGAGGCATGTTGCCGTCAGTATGAGATGGGGTAGGTACCATTCATGCAAATAACTTTCTTTAACTCTTTCTCTCTATAAAATCTAAATTATAATTTTTGCCATTAGTCAATACTGAAGTGAACTGGCTACATGTATCATTTTACATTATTTATGGTTAGATCAATAGGGTTGAAATAGTGCTTTTGTCACCATAAGCTTGGATGTAAAGCTTTCCCAATAAGTGTTATCACTTCTTTGGAGCAAACACGCTGAAATATAAAACAAAACGCCAAGAAACTTGAAATAAAACTACTTAAGTAAGAATGTTAATATTGGTCACAATAGGCCATTTACCTGTATCGTATAATTATTAATATATATTTGTGTAGGTATGTACAGTAGGTTAGCATGTTTCTGTCTAATCATCTATCGACAGAAAAAAAAAATTTTTGGTTTTGAACTTCTTACCTTATATATTTAGCCACATAAGAGAGAACTTTACCAAATCACACAATTCTGGAGAATTTTCACCATCCTATTCACCCATTGTTTATTAAAGTATATAGATCACTTGTAGGGTTTTTAATCTACTTAACATTCTGATATACATCGCATAAAAATTTTTGATTTGGATATTTCTTTGTGGCACAATTAGCATTCAAACAGGCAAATTTTATTTCCAGATTCAAAATGATAGAGCAAAAGGAAGAATTGGTCCAAGTTAGAAAATGTGAGGTAGATTCCAGAATTCATACTTTAAGTCTTCAATTGCTGGAGAAATATCTTGTTTTGTGTTTCCTGACTTATAAACAACTGATGTAAAGAACGTAAGATCTTCCTCCAGCAATTGAGGACTCGAAGTATTACTTCTGTAATTATGGCATCACAGCCCAACTTGGACCCATTCTTTCTTTTCAACAGTCATTTTGAAACTGGTAGTAAAATTTTGCCTGTTTGAATGCTAATTGCGCCATGAAAAAACCAAATCAAAAATTTTTTTCTCTATGTATATCAGAACATTAAGTAGGTTCTAAGAATGAAAAAAACCACAAGTGATATGTATACACTTTGTGTGTGTGTTAATGTTATACATCTGACTTGGGTTGATTTGTCCGTTGTACAGTGAATGCACCCGAGGAGGGTTTTGTAACTTCATGCATATGAGACCTATCTCGCGTGACCTTCGGTAAGTAGTTTAGACTGTAATGCTTAATGCATTTGATCTTCTTATGCGTCTTTAGAGGGTGTTCTCGAGGTGGGTTTTGTAACTTCATGCACATGCGGCCCATATCACGAGAACTACGGTGAGTTGACTGGTCTCTCGCCCTTCCCACAGATCTAAATATGGGGGGTTATGGACCGTGGCCAAGCTATGCTGATTTGGTTTTTTTTTTTTAAATAAAATCAGCTTGGTGAATAGCTCTTTTTCACATGCTCTGATTGGTTAATCAGACATGCTATATTCCAGGATAACAACCTCTAGACACAATTTTCAAAATGGTTGCTTGTTTTGCGACTGTATAGAAGAGGAAATTTGTCAAGTGAACAAAGAAGCTTCTCCTGCAGACACAATTTATTTATAAATTTTAGTATAGAGGTGTGGTTTAGGCCGAAGGGGGTAAATGGGAATGTCGATATTTTATTATTTACAGCTTAAGTAATTTCCGAAAAATTGTTTTTGTTGTAATGGGCGAGAGTGGGAGCATGTGGGTTTATGGTAAGAAGGGAGTGGATGGGACGGGATGGGTTGGGAGGGGAGGAGCATTAGGATGAAAGCGGAAGGAGGGGGGGTGGTGAGCCAAGGTATTGATGGATTAAGGTAACGCATTTTTAATTTTTCTCTCTCTTGTATGCTTTTGTATTTTCAGATATATTATAATCGACTTGTATTTATATTTGATATGTAGCTTTAATTCAATGTTATTTTCATTATTGTATTGTAAAGGAAGAACCTTATGCAGTGAATTTTACAATGAATCCATTATTGTTATTATTATTATTATTATTATTGTTATTATTATTATTATTATTATTATCGTTATTATTATTATTATTATTGTAATTTTGTTATTATTACAATGTCACCATATAATTTCTTCTTTAAAATTTGTTGGTTGCTATAAAAGTTGTCGGCCTTCAAAACAGAAGCTTTGTCCTACTTTCACAGCCTTCTGCTCATTGTTTTGGGGTTCTCCAAGTTAGACAAAAATTTTACAATATATATTCTGTACAAAAATATACAAAACCTTTACGAGTTAAAGAACATTTATTTTAGTTTTAAGTCCAGGAAATGAATGTGAGGTACCAGTACTGGGTAATTACAG
>JAOBRG010037234.1:0-20000 GCA_027574985.1 Umimayanthus nakama | reverse complement strand
GTCTTCAGAAAACTCTTGTCTAGTTACTAGGCCCCTTTCTCTTTCCGTGTGCGCGGTCATTAACTCTCATGATTGATCTCGGCAACGTCACAGGGATGAGCTCCGTGCCATTCGTCCGAGTGACGTCACGCAGCGAAACCAATCGCATCCAAGCTCCTACCAACAAACGGCCGGAAACTAGAAGTTGCACAGGAACTAGGCACAACATATTCCACAATTATACAACCTATAACAAAGTTCTTCTGAATACGGTACTCGTAACACGTTCGCTGTCTGTCATCTCAGTTGACAAGCACTTGGCCAAACAAAAATGTATGTGTTACCGGCCATCCCTACTCTGACTTTTTATTGTCGTTTATAGTTTTCTACAATTGATTCTTATTGCAGAAAAAAGTTTTCTGTTTCAAATATAATTCTGTTGCAACTTATACCAAAACTAACTCTAAAAGTGTTTATGTCACGTTTGCTCGCGTCAGCTGAGCTCAAACTGTTAGTCCATGAAAATGAAGGAGCAACAAGCCGTGACACCACGTGACAGACTGAAAAATGTAGATTTTTAAATCAGTTGTTGTAAAGTATTTCAGGCAAATAAAAAAAAATTCAAAAAATTATTCTACCTACCTACCCTAGTTTTAAGAAACATGTAACGGGAAACACGCATAATTTTTTGTTTGGCCTCACAAAATCACTAAAATGAACTTCCAAAACAGTAGGCACCACAAGAGCTAAAAAATATCGCAGCAATTTGTATTCAGACAAACCACTAAATTTGATCAGGATGTCTTACAATCAACGACTAAACCAACAGAAAAATGATGGCAAATCTGTTAGTGTCTGTATTCACGAAAGCCTTTTCAAATTAAACATAAACAGTACCGTAAGAGAAAGATTAAAATCGGCTTAAATGGATTGTTTTGTATTTTGGACGTCAAAAGACTAACGAGTTTAGGCATATGGGGGAGCAAAAATTCGTGTTGCGTGTCGCTTGCGAGAAAACTCAAAGCGTTACAATAGGGACAAAGTTGGTGCAGAACGCCGCAAGGCGATTATAAATATATTGTTTTGTCGGCGCGCAAAGGGCGTTGGGATTGGTATGCGTACAAACAACTCGCGTATTTGACGTCACGTTACTCTGTTGCTTCTGGAAGATGGAAAGAAAAGGAGCTACAAAACACTGTTGTTGGGGTACTTGCAAGTCCGATTCTCGTTATCCTGACAAATTACCAGAAGGAACAGTGTTTATAAGATTTGTGAAACCAGGAAACATCAAGGATTCCATGACAGAATGGGAAAAAAGGCAGCAGGTAGAGAAGACGGCGAAGGCAAAGACATGGCAGCACTCGTGCGGCAGGAGAGATTTTGATCGGCTCGATCAGATAAAGAAGGACACATATATCTGCTCCCTGCATTTCGTAGAGCGAACGGGACCAACAGCAGATAATCCCGATCCATTTGCTGCAAGACTTTCCGAAGTAGAAATTGCTAAGAGACGCGAGAAGAGGAAAGCTCCGAAAAGTCGCTCACTGTTGACATCCGTGCCCAGGGTTAAGAAGACTCGAACAAACACAGAGTCGGAGTGTCAGCATGTGCCTGAAACTATTTCGGCTATCAGTAGTATAGGATTAAACCCGTTGGGCAATGATAAGGCAACACAAACTGATTAGGGGCTAACATCGATTCCATGTTGATAACAAAATCAAGTCATTAGAAACACTGAAGGAAGGAAGGTAGTGTAGCCAGTCGAACTCGAACCCTTTGTCGCCTGCTGTCATTCTTGCAGAGGAAGAGAAAGCTAAATAATTTTTATTGGATTATATCCATTACACTCGAAGCTTTATTCAAATTTATGGGTGACGCAAAGTATAGTCAGTCATACTGGAATGCACGGGCAAAGTTCCATGACAGTGAGAGTGTAACGTTTTCCCCTCAAAGCTAAAAGTTGCCTCAAAAATTGTTTGAAAAAGAGCAGCTTTTTGTTTAATTATTACCCTTCTGAGCTTTCGGCGAGGTTTCGGCAACACTACAACAATTACCAACATTTACAATTCGAATGAAACACTTATGATGGCGCTATAAAAATATCTATTATTATTATTATTATTATTATTATGATGATGATGATGATCCGCAAGATATTTACCACACGGGTTCAGTTTTTCATTTTGTCATTTCAAGAAGTATAGTTCTCTCATGCTTCCTCACGGACAAACTGATTGAGACCCTTCCTTCCAAAAGTCTTCACAAAATTCAAGAATATCAGATGCTCAGTTTATAAGTTATAGCATTGAATTTTTTGCGAATGCTTTGCAGATTTTGTTCAGCAAGCTACTACAAGTACAAGCACCTCACTTCTGTGAATTACCTGATTGCCATCAATCCAAATAGTGCATCCGACTTATTTAGAAAATTTCAGCATTTTTGAGCAAAGTGGTAAAAAAAACTTGGAGCATATAGATCCAAGTGATGCATTCTTAGTGGCTTTACAATACAGGAGTTACTTTTGCCAAAATTGGCAGCAATATACAAAATACCAGCTGAACCCCTTTTGAAAACTTCTGCTGAAAACCTTGACACTGTAGCATAAAATTACAGGAAACGTATCAATTCACCTTAAGATCTGTTACCCTTGCAAACACAAGGTTTGTCAAGGCTTCACCAACAGCTATTCGTGCTCCACATCCTGGATTAACAAGGCCTTTGATTGGCTGTTCACCAATCGCAGTAGCTGAGCCAACTGTGTCAAAATGTGACAGTGCTGTCACTGCTACGTCGGCCACGGGAGTATGGAGGGGTCCCACACACTGCTGCTGGGCAACCAGGCCTGTCACACTCCGATCCACCTTAAATGAATCATAACCCACAAGTTGTTTCTCAAAGTTTTATGTTTCCCTATTTTATGGTATTTGCATACCTGCCAACATTTGGAAACCATAAGTCAGAACATTTTCATCATTACTCTCTTTTTCTCACCCCCCCCCCCCCCACGCTGCCACAGATCAAATATTTTAGCCACACCCAGTGAGAAAAGGAAGATCAAAGCAGATCAATCATACAATGCATATCAAACCAAAATCCTTGAGCCATTCATATGGGCGATTTGAGTCAATAAAGAAAACTTCTTTCAATTTGCAGAAAAGACCTGGAAAACTACTGATAAGTCATCGTATATCTTAAATATTGCTTTAAAAAAAGGAATATTTAGTGGCTGAAACTCTAGAAAATCAAGATGTTCTGATTGGTAGATCTTTAAAGTCAACATTCAGGATGGTTTGTAGGTATGTATTTGAAGTATGTATTGAACTCTGAACTGAGTTTTCAAGAAACAAAAAAATGCATACCATGATCCATATGTTAGCCCATTATTAAAGACAATGGTCCCTTTTCAGTGTTGAAATGACAATCAGTTCCGTTAAAAATTTCGATATGACAGTCACTTACCACAAATGATGACACTTTTAGTGGCTAAGTACTAAAGTTAGTGAATTTGAAGAGTTGATCAAAAAGGATTAACTATGCGCTTGCTAAGTTTAGTACCCGATCTTCCAGGCGTGCATCAGTAAACTTTCAGCAAGTTATTTTCTTGCATGGCTTAGCTTAGTTTCTGGGTCACTTGTTTCTTCAGTGTTTTTACTTTCACTGAAATTCAGTTTCTACGACAACATCTAATATCAGATAGTAAACAGATAACATCCAAGTTACACAACTTAAGACCCTAAATCCTTTACAAAATACCTTTGATATGCTTGAGAAACTATCATATGAAACCTGCAAGACTTGAGTTAAAATAAAACGCACCTTGTTTGTCAAGTATCTCTTGCTAGCAACTGACGGTAATCTCAGCACCCTTTGCAATGCTTCCTTCACAGAAAGGTTTTGTGGCAGCACCAGCGGTTTGAGGTCAGGCTTCATGTGGTTTAAAACAAACTCCTATGACAAATTATAGTAAAACAAAGTAGTTCATGATATCAATATTGCTTTTATTTACAATAAGTGATCACTCACTCTGATAATACAAGGTTAAGCACTTTAAAAGAAAATTTGACACACTTTTTGAAAAAGTAAGAGTTTTTGTGTACATGTTTATCTCCAAGAAGTTTTCTTCCTTATTGGTACTGGACAAAGATTACATGATACCAGATTGAATTTAATTCTGGTATTACTTCATGTTGATTCCAATCTATGGTTCTACATTCATTTACATGACCCCACCAGACTCCTTTCTAAATCTCATTTTGACAGGAATCAATCCAGAATTAGCTGAAGCAGATCAATATGTTCATCATGGAATGAAATCTGACTGCAAGTAGCCATTTTCAATGTTATATAAATAGCATACATGAACTCATTCCAGTGCAGAATCGTGCAAATGGTTTGTAAGGCTGTTCAGATGACTTATATTTTTGACCCACCAGCATTTCTACTTCATCTTTTGACACTTACATGTAATGAAGTTTCTATTAAATTGATATCCTTACCTTTCGAGGCATTTTCCCCAGGACTACATCAAGTTCGAGGTCCACTGGGTGTCTGTCTGTCCGCTGTCGCTTGGCTGGCACTTCATCATTATCTTCAGCTTTATTTCCATTACTGACACATCTGTCATCTTCAAGAACAATACGGCCATCCCCTGGTAAACCATTCAACAGACAACATGTTAGTGAACAGTTTGTTACCATATCAAGAACAAGTCTGAATGCTTTCCATTATCAATCTTTACAGCCTTGCCAGTCACTTCTTTAACCCTTTCAGCCCCAGCCAGGTTATCAAGAACATCTATAAGTTCTTCTTACATTTACCACACAAAATAAGTTAACAGTAATGACAACAAAGCAAATGGTGCCCTAGTTGCATCAAGTCTACTTAGCCTTTCTATCTGTTCCTGATCCACCTCCCAAAACCACCCACTTATCTTTCATCAACTTCATTTTAATACCCATGGGGTTTTCAGTAGAAATTTTCAATAGGATAAGGGTTTCCTTCGTTCTTGGAATAGGAACTCCAAACAAATTTCAAGTGGTCTCATCTAGTTGAGAGAAATTGACTTGCATTATAAATTTGTATTTTACAGTTTAATTACAAACTTTCAAACTCTTCCATCTTTTGATGCCAAAATGTAATCATTTATTATAAGTTCATTTTAATGTTTCTTATGCATGCACCAAAGAAAAGGACTACTTCATCATCACCTTTGTACACAAGTAATTTATTTAGCTGGCATTGAGTATCGATGTCTTGCAACTCAACATTGGATTACCTGTAATATTCCCAACAAATGACACAGCCACCTTCTCCCGATCACAGATCCCCTGCAGCAGTTCCTTGTGTTGTGGCTGGATAAGGAGAGCATTGCTCTCCTGGTACTCTGCACCCCACAGCTCCAGCACTGACAGGGTGGGGTCACCCAGGACAAAATCCTTAATCCTGATAATTGCTCCTGCAGGCTCTGTTATCTCCTTGAGTACATTACCTTGAGGTGACAAATCACAGGGTATTTATAGAGCCTGCCTAAAGTAATCTAACAATTACATTGACCTACAATGTTGAATGAAGAGATTGACCCATTACACCCATCTAAAGTCATTAAAATATTTCCAAAATGTATACAAACAATTAACATATCAGGGTGTAGTTAAAGACAAGGTTGTTAAAGAACCCTTTCAGCCCTAAACACAAAAAAAAATGTGTTGCTAAATTCTCCTAAGTGGTATCCATGCTTTCCTTTAAACAGTATTAATAGAAGAATTTAACTCTCATATTGGATAACTTGCAGTGTGTAATCAGTTTCTATATTCTCACAACAAAACAACTGATTTAATTTGTATTAGTATTGTAAGGAGAACATGGATGTTAATAAATTTGCTGGGCGAAAAGGGTTAAAAAACAGCAAAATTGGAATTTCTGAATCAGAAAAAAAAGAAAGATAGTAAAACTTAAAAATTTAAACAGTAGGATATTCAATGGGAGTCTAATGGTCAGAGATAGCCTCCCTGCATCCCTCAACTGTCATAGTCCACCACTTTACATGTAGTTAATCAATGTTGAGAAACGAATGCAAAAATGTAAAAGACAGTTTTACATGTAAAAAAGTGATGGTCTTTTGAATTTTGGTATAATGACACCAACATACTTTAACTCAATGATATGCTGGTACTAGCATTTTGAGTGTTATCTACAAATACTGGTAAATAACTTAACATATCACAATTTCTTGAATTTGACACAGCCTGAAAACAACAGCTATTTTTTCAAACCTGTAAAATTATATATCACTTCTACTAACCTTTTAGTTGGTAAAGTTCCATGATAATTGTTACAGCTATAATCTTATTTTACAATACATACTGGTTTCAGAAGTGAAATGAACAAAAAATAGGAGGTTTTCCTACAATAAAAAATGAAAATATAAATCAACTTAAAAAATAGAAAAAACTTTTGGAATTCAACACTTTGTCCATTTAACAGTGTTAGCAAACATGATGCCTTCATACCTGATAATCAAAAACACAAGCCAAGGACTTTTTTTCAGAATAATCTGACACATACATACCATTACCGCCAGCCCCTTGGTCATGAATGCTACATATTGGGTTGTTCACACCCATCTCCACACATGCCCTCACTGCTCTATTCAACTTCTGTTCCATCTCGGCATCTCCTCTTTGCACAGCACCAAAGTCAAGTTCAGCTTCATTGTCCCCCTGAACCTCAATGGATGATGCTGCACCGCCACCAACACCAATGCGATAGATTGGCCCTCCTACTTTTACAACTTCCATTCCTGGAAAAAAGATATAATAACTAAAGGTATTATCAAATGTCTATTATAGACCTTTGAACTGTCTTCCTATGATATCTCAACAAGTTGTCTGTGAGAAATGTAACCAAGACTCCCAAAACAAGCTGGCAACCAGTGAAAAATGCTGCACGTGGTATGCTATCTTACAAGCTTCAATGTCACATGCTTGCGAGTATCCAATATTGTTGCTTTTGCTTTATCTGGAAAAATAAGATCATGTGTTGTCTGTCAGTCATTATTAACACTTCTGGCCAAACACTAACCATGAAATTTAAAGAGAAAAATTACTCACCTATGCATTTTAAGAAGAACCTTTTTCTGACTCACCAGAGATTTTCAAATGTCAGACAGTGCAAAAGAATTTTCCTTATTATTATTATTGCCGACCACTATTAAGAACTCGACGTCCCTGGACGCCTTTAAAACTCAGCTCAAGACATGGCTTTTTAGAAAAGCATTCACTAACTAACTGTTATAAGCATTTTTAGCTCAAATTGTATTTTATTTATTTAGCTTTAAATTTGTACTTAATATTCAAACCTTTATCAATTTATCAATATTATTATTATTAGGGTTTTTTAAACATACTTTTGTAAAGCGCTATGAATGCTAGGAATAGCGCTATAGAAATCCATTATTATTATTATTGTTATTATTATTATTATTAAAATACTCAAATCAATATACCATACCCTCTAACATTTAAGCTAAGTTTCTTCAGGAACACTAGTTAATAACCACTGAAGGAAAATGATAGACTGTACACCTTTAGATGGAGGTAACTTTTTAGTGTTGTCACCATCAATCATTCCCATCCCACCACTGAACATGATTGGTTTAATCCATTCTCTCCGATGACCATCAGCCATCTTCATTCCAAATGAACGAGCAAAGCCAGTTAGAACTGGCTCTCCAAACTTGTTGCCATAATCAGAGGCACCATTACTGGCTTCCACAGCGACATGAAGGGGAAGAGCCATATTATCTGGGTAAACAAATGTTGAATCTTCCCAGGGAAGTTCATATCCTGGTAAACCAAACAAACAGGTAAATAAACAGGTTTTTTCAATTTAAACAAAAAGCCAACTGAAGGTAAAATTTTATTTAGGATTTAACTATTTTTACCCAACAAGTACCTTCTCCTTACATCATCCACAGTAAATAGGTTGTTTGGTCATGAGAATAAAATAGCTAATCCTGGGACAGCAATTTTTCTTAGATGAGAAGCCAAGTTCTCACAACTTGTTTACAAGGAAACTGGAGAGATAGTTTAGGAGAATCTATCAACATGCTGTATGTCATGTTTCCGGCTGAAAGGGTAAGAAATAAGACAGTGTTTTCATGAGCTGCAAGTATACCTTCTAATTTGGTCACATTGATCCTGTTCATTATCTCTCTACAAACTATCTGAAACAAAAATTACACCCTTGAGGAGCAAGAGAAGGTGGAATGCGAAACTTGTTTAATGTTAAAACCAAGTTTCAGTTTTCAAATTAGTATAAAGTACAGTACTACTATAAGATTGCAGCAAGCAAACCAAAAGATGTGCCCCCAGCGTGAAGCTGTGTTTTCAAATTCAAATTAACATTCTACCCGACCTTTCAGATAAAGTTTCAAGTGGAGAATTCGATTTGAAATATTTTTTTGGATTTTACCTAATGTTTTTACTGTACAATATTTAGAAAAAGTTTAGATGATACTACAAATGAATCATATTTAGAGTTGTAAAAACATTATTCTACAAATGATTCATTAATGTTGAGAGTAAAACAGCTTATACATGAGAAAAAACAATTAATTAAAATTAATATCATCAAGCAGCAGCATCTTATATTTAAACTCATATTTATAATACAAAAACACAAATTTTGGGAAACTTTTGGAAAGCACCAAAAAAGTGTCAATAAGTTTAAATTGATACTTTTAGAAGTTTTCAGTATAAATTTTTAGAAATTATCAGGCCATTTTGCACCTACAGTAGTTCTTCAACTTTTTCCGTAATCTGCATTTTTAATTTTGTTAACTGAACTTAATCAGTAACAGTTCAAAATCAAATACCTGGAATGTGGAGGTTGCCAAAGCAGTACCCTGCTGTCCCAGCTACGACATGTGAACCCCTCCCAGCTGCCTGTACATCCCTTATACGACCCCCAGTTCCTGTTGTGGCTCCAGGAAAGGGTGCGACACCTGAAAGGATCACAGATACAAACATGTGATAATGTCAAGGAATTATATCAAGACATGGCAAGTGAATATGCTCTGAAAGATTGTTCAATTGAGCTTCAAAGGTTAAATAAGGTTAATAATAATCCAATACAACTAACAGCTTTGTTGATAAAATTTATCTAATTAGATTTTTTTTACTCAAGTTTAATAAGTATATAAATAAATAACAATGTTTACAGCTATTTCAAAAAAGGTTCTCATAGTCAATAGTCGATATTGGAACCGAACGGAACTTTGGGTACACTCATAATGAGTGATATTGCGCCAGCAAAGGTTGATACTGCACTGCCATGGCATTAAATGATGAACCTGCATTCCATATTTTGCAAAGTCAATGTTAACAGTACTTATTATTTGTGCTGCTTGGATCCCATAGTTCCTTTTGGTTCCAGTATTGGACTATTGACTATGACAACCTTTTTTGAAATAGCTGTATGTAAGTGAAATAAATAATTGAATTAAAGTGTAAAACTGTTTAAAATAATTTGTACATTTTGCAAGTACTGAATTGTTTCAACCATAAAATAATGTTTTCTCATAGATACTTGCTATTCACACCATATGCCTTATAACCAACCCCTTCAGCACCAACAAGTTTGTCAACATCTATCTTCTCTTTACAATATCAGTTCAAAACAAGTTGTTTTGTTGTAAGAATATAAAAACTGATCACACACTGCATGCTACCCAAAATGAAAAGAAAGATTCTTGAATCTCTAAAACTGTTTAAAAGGAAGCCAAAAGTTTGGATACCACTCAAGATAATTTAGCAACACCTGTGTGGATGGACCTGAAAGTCAACAAAGTGACAAACAAAAGACTGCAGACAACTACAGTGTGTCATCAAGGAATTTCCAATGACCAAAGCTTAAATTTAAGAATTTTAAATGACTTTCCAGGACAGGTCGAGCAAAGGTTTAAATTCAAGGGGGTCTGAAGAGGGTTATCTTTTACTCTACGAAGGAAAGATCCCATTGGTAAAAGACAATAATAACAAGAAAGCCATACCTTATTGTTAAAGAATGCAAACCTAAACAAAAGCATGTTGTTAAAAAGTGATTGTTATTGTTAAATGGCCAATGGAATACCGTACTTCACTTTCAGAGTGGAGCCTTACTATCTGGAAAAGCATGTTACAAAAGCAATAAGCAATGTAATAAAATATATAATCTGTGTAATATACACCAAAATTAAATTATTAACTTTTCTCAACTTCTTCCAATAAGACAGCTTTTAAGAACTTACCAGTGGGAAAATTATGAGTTTCTGCAGTAAAGATTATATGCCTGTGGGCGTCCCGTGCCACTCCAAACATGCTGGCTGTGTGGGGTTCCTGTGGTATCAGCAGCGGCACCTTGTAACCTTTGATTGCACTGGATGGTTGAAAAAGACTCATCAACTATACTGCTCGGCTAAATTTAATAAATTTATTACCAAAGAAAAATGTACAGCGACCACATCAACAACAGATACACTTATTCAAGAGTGATTAGTTGTCAACCACAGACATATTTATTTTTAACAAAGAAAGTACCATCCTTATGACATGAGAGCGTGGGGCTAGGGTGGGGGTTGGAAGATTTTGAAAAAGCTCCTCCAGCACCCTAAAGCTGGAAAAGGTCAAGGGTTAGAGTGAAAAAGGCCTTCTTTTGCCCCGCCATCAACTGACTGGAATGCGAAACCATTGGTCTAGTCTTCCGATGTTCTATCAGGGGACTTAAAACAAGGTCTGAAAGGGTTGCGTAATTCAGGATTTGACTGCTTTTGGGAAGCGTGATTCACCAAAATTGGGCACAGGATCTGGAAAATCGATATAAAGAGAAAATGGGATGTGTGATTCTTAGAAAAAAGAAGCGGGAATGTAGGATCAAGACCCCGTTTCAGATCCTGTTAAAAGAGCCCATGTACTTGTCAACAGTATTGTGAACTATCACCTCCTCCCATACAAAGGACCTCCTTGGGGATGCCTCTAGCAGTGTCCCTTCCCCATCAGGAAGTTATTAAATTAAATGGTACACCAATTCCCTGGGGGTGGAAGCTTATCAGAGGCTGGGGCCTCGCAACAGGAAATTTATTTAGAGACCGAGTCTCTAAGATGCAAACTAAACTCTGAACACAAAAACTAGTTCTACCTGCTGTTATCACAAAATTTTATGACATTATTGTCGTTGCTAGTTAGCTGTGTCTTCATCACCATTCCAAACAGCGAATCCTCCACCTCCTCGCCGTCCACAACAAGACGTCCCTTGAAGAACCAGTGTCTTGAGTGCTCACTGTTCGACTGTGCCAGATCAAAACACTCCACACTCGAAGGATTACGGCCAACACGTTCTTTGAAAAGCTTCGTGTAATAGTCAAGATCCCAGTTGTCAAATGCTAGCCCCAAATCCTGGTTAGCCTTCTCCAAAGCCGAGCGCCCAGTTCCGATCACGTCAACATCATACCAGTCCTCTGCTTTCACAGAGATCTCAAAACTTGTCAGAGGTTTCACGTACCGACACTGGGTCATTCTGTCATGCAAAATACGAACTAACGCTTGTTCTTCTTTTTGGGTGATTGGCTTTGTGTCCGCTTCATCTTTGGCTGTACTGTGGACCAAGTACCGCACAGAGCGCTCGATTCGTTTAATCTGATCCAAACCTATTGACTTGCAAATCGAAACAGCGTTTGTCGACCATGCAGTCGAGAAATTTAGTCTTGGGCCAATCTCGATCATAGTACTAGAAATCCCATCACTGTGCTCGACATCTGAAAGGAGTGAGGCTGTGGAAACGTTTTTCTCCTCAAATGAATTACTCAGCAACCACAACAATACCTTAGATTCTTCTTCTGTCAGCTTCCGGCCATTTTGTATGCCGACGTTGAAGCATATTTCGGTGGCAAGGCGTTCAATTCCCAGTCGAGGAGCCGATACCCTCAGTTTATCCAAAACGACTTCATGTGCTCCGGTGGACAAGCCAGGAGTTCGATAAAATCGAAGAACATTTTCAGACATGTTTTCAGTCTCGTAGTTTTCAAGTTTTTTTCTGCTGCGCACGTGCATTGAGACACGTGACTGAAAGCTCTCATATTGAAAAGGCCAATCAGAGCGAAGAGAAACGATGTTGGCGCCAAATAAAAATACAACAAACGAGAGGGGGGATTGATCAAAATTGTGTTTCTGTTGGCTTTTAATACAAAGGTGGATATTTCACAGTATTTGTATCCCCCCTCCCTGTCCCAACCGCCCCGCTGAATACCGTTGCACTGAACATAGGTCATTACAATAGTTTCTTCGGATACAGTTTCTTTTTCTTTTTCTTTTTATAAGATTAGAACCGATAAAAATGTGCAAACTTTTTAAATTCTTAAAACATGCTAAAAACACTACCCAAAGCTTATTCTCTATTTTGGACACGGCCACACCAAAAGTGTAGGAACGAATTGTTTCGCGCCAAATGTTTGTCAGCGAAACATGAACAACTTTGTTCTCTAACCATTTTTATTTCTTGTTATGTTTCTTTTTTGCAAACAGGCCCGGCGGAACCGCGGTCCGGTTGGTGTGGCCATTGCCGGACCAACTTTTCGGAGCTTGGTAGCAAATATTTTTTTTTTAAAATATTAAAAAGTGAATTTTTTAAAGTCAAAAGTAACAAGCAGCAACTGGTTTACAAGTGCAGCTGTAACGGTCATCCAGCTTTATTTGGTGATACCAGACTGAACCAATGCAGTAACTGAGTAAGTGAGCGATCAGTTCCAGGTAAGTGCGCGGCCTTCGGAGCTGGAGGTTCCGGTTCGATCCTTGTTGACTTCAACGTCTGCTTCGACTTTCTACTGATCTGTGTAGCTTTAGCTTTAATTATCTGTAAAATGCAGCACTAGAGGAAGGGGGCTAAAGTGAACACAGAAGACCAAAAGTTTATTAGTTACTTCAGTTACTGTCATGTGTTACCCTATTTTGAACTGGTGTCCAGCCAAACCATACATTCACTGTAAATTTTTAGAGGGACAAGAAATTTTTAAAAGTTTATAATTCAGGCAAATTTTATCTAAATCATGCCAGATGTGGCTCAATTGTTCATTTACACATGCTCTTTATAATGATATGCTAAATTCCTGAATTAGACTAAATCTAAAATGCTCGTACCCAGGCTCCTGCTCAATTCGTTACTGGCGAATTCAGCGCTATGCGTCGGCTCAGAACCTACCTTAGGGCCTATTTACATGGAGTAGGTGGACCCTAGGTAGGTGGTGTAACCCGACGAAGTGGGGTAACCCGCCTAATCATACAAAGTCTCTTTTTCACGTTTACGTGAAAAGTGGAGTACTCCAGCGAGGAGGGTAACCCTGCTGTCCCGGGGTCTTCAAGATTGCATGTAAAGGCGGGCTAGTTTTTGACCACGGATAGACGGGTTACCTCGCCCATCTGGGGTCCCCCACCTCTAAGTGAACAGGCCTTAAGAGCAATTTAGTAGCAAGAGCATTTAAAGCACTTGCTCCTTCTTCAAATGCACTATGAACACACTGACGGACTTTAAACCGTCCAAAGACTTGCAATTTGCGTTTGAAAACAAATTATTTGAATATATCAATTACTATACTAGAATAAACGTCAATTTGCTGCTCACGATAAGTTTCGGTTTACTTTCATTATAAATACTCTCTGAGAATGCTCCAAATGTGCATTTTAGAAAAGCTTAATTTCAAAATTTCCCAGCTCTGGAAGCATGCCGCGGAACCCCTAGTGTACTCCTTTGATCTCGTCCCCAGATCTCGTTTTGGCGAGTTCGAGATCCTCCCCCTCCTCCTCCCCCATTTTTTTTATTCTCGAACCGCCAAAGCGAGATCTGAGGACGAGACCAATACAAGCCCTCCTTCGATATTGCCGGACCAACTCTGAACCGGCGGCTTCCGCATGCTTTTTGTTAAACTAAAATGGAAAAAAGTGATTTTTTATTCGGTGTTTTCATCATGGAGACATGGCAAGAACCCGATTTATGACCTCAACCTGTCGACCTAGCAAATAAGAGAATAGACCCGACAATGTTCATGACGGTAACACTGGAAGTCGACGACCGATATAAGAACAACGAGACTCAAGTTTAGCCAAAAATTTAAAACAATGTAAGAACAATCCAGGCAGAAATTTGGAAACATAAATGCAAGGTTTGCTTTTTTTAACAAAATTCTATTATTTTCCTCAAACTCTACTGTTTTAATGAATGCAATGAAATACTTCTAGAATGTTCTTGTGTGTTGTTCACTGAGGTGATAACAGAGAGCCTGCTGGTGCTGCAAACAGACAGTGTAATAAACCTGTTTTGTAATAATTACCTGGAACCAGTTTAATCAAGTTGATATTGAGTAAATTATTTACAAAAGTATGACATGACTTGTAGTTTTTAAAAGTGTTTTTATTGTGTTTGAAAGGTCGATATACATACGTGTATGTGTATTTGTTTCGGTAAGTAAGATAGTGCTAACTTTTATCTTTGACATGCAAAAAACTTGTGATTTAAACGATGATTTTAGTCATGGTATAAGCAATTTTGTTATTTTTGCTAGAAAGGGAGTGGATGGGAGTGTTTTAGAACATGTAAACTTCTTTTTTACCTTTGATATATAAAACAGCTTATGTTTGATACTTGCAATTTTGGATCACCAACTTTCGTTAAGAATGCTAGATTTTTTTTAAAATAATCTTTTAACAAAAGAACGTTACTTTCCTTGTTTGCTTACGTTGTCTACGTTTTCAATATGTTTTGCTCTTTCCAAAAAATCTTACACTGATTTTCAGATTATATATTTAAGGGTTTTTTCTTTAGCAATAACTATCATTTCACCACACAGTGAAAGCTTTGTATTTTGGAAAATCAGGCTGTCTAAGTCACATTTGTAAAATTTCATACTCGTAAAATACGTGACAATCGATACACATTAGCTTGACCACCACTATATTTTACTACTGTACGAAAGTACCGCTGGCCTTAATCAACTAATGACTAACAATACAACTAAGGAAAGTAAAGTAATATATGAGTTTGTAAGACTTAACCAAAATATGAACGCTATAAAATATCTTAAAACCTACTTTCTGCCAAAAAGATTTCGGGGGTGGAAGCGGAATCTTGAATCATGAATCACGGCTAAAAAAAGGTGAAGGAATCATGAATCACATCATCTCGCAGGCTGTGAATCATGAACCATGGACCAAAAAAATGAATCTTGAGTTTTTGTCTTATGATAACACAGATGAATCATGAGTCTTGAAGAAATTCTATAAATGAACCATGAATCATTGGTCGAAAAATATCTGGGAATAACGAATTATCATACTGAAAAGATTCCGCTTCCACCCCCGAAAGATTGTTACGTGTTAGATCAAAATGGCTTGACTCTTGAATGGAACACACATCATGACATTACAATTAATTCCGGCGTTCGTTAACTTTTCCTATGTTTTTCCAGGTGTTTTCCATCCACAGTAGCCATAAGCACAACAGAAAGGAAAAGAAAGGATGGTTCTTCGGTTGTCATTGTTCCTGCTCCTTGTAAATTTTGCTAAATACTTCTTGATGTCTCAAGGTTTGTCACAACGTTCAGGTCATAAAGACCGTTTGTTTTAACATTTGTTTTTAACATCTTGAATGACTGTCCATATATTCGTTACTACTGAATTGAAACAGGCGATGATTCGAATGCTGCTTATGGCAGTGATACATCTTGGATGAACGTGGGGGACTGTGGAAAAGGTTTAAGTGAGTATCTGTAAAAGAAGAAAAGATGAGAGGTTGCGTATAGATGTTTTTAAAGTCAGTGTCAGTGTTACATCGTGGAAGAATATTGATTGGAGACAGTGAAAACACTTAATTAAAGAAGAATCTGTCACGAAAGAAAAGCTAAGGAGTTGAGTAAGGTGTAAACTAATCAGCGTTACATCGTAGATGAAGGTTGGAGGTTGCATGTAGAAAAAGTTCAATAAAGTATCTGTGAACATAAAGGGTGTAAAACTGACTAAGTATTGTGTAAGTCAATGTTACTATAATGAATGTGGGAGACTGTGGAACTTGTATAAACGAGTATCCGTGGAGCGAGGTTAGGAGTCGAGTGCTGTTTGTTCCAGCGAACGTAAAAGACTGTGGCAACGGTTTGAGTAAGCATCTGTGGGGGAAGAGAGTGAGGGTTTGAATGAGATTCGGTATGGCACCAACACACGACGGTTAAACGTGGGAGACTGCCAAAAAGTTGGGAGGGTATAGTTAAGATTTGAGAAGTCTGTTGTGGTTTATGCCATTGGTACATTGTGGATGAATGTGCGAACTTCCGGAGTAGGTTCAAATAACTTTGGAAAGAAAGGATAAGGGCCTAAGTGTGATAAATAGCAGTGTTCCATAAATCAACGTGGGAGACTGTGATTGAGGTTAATTGAGCAATTTTTTTTGTGGGGAGAAAAAGAAATGAGTCTTGGTTACGGAATGATAAATCGTGCATTTTACGTGGAAGAATGCGGAAGAGGTTCGAAAAAGTATCTTGAAGAGGGTAGAGTGAAAAGTTAAGTGTGATTTCTCGTAGTGATATTTCGTAGATGAAAGTGGGAGAAAATGGAAAATATTGAATGTGTTTTTGTGGGAGGGGAGGGTGACGAGTTGAGTGCTTTTATGTATGACAGCAATAAAACATGTGGATGAATTAATTTGAGATAAAAAGATTTGAATATGTATCGATTCAATCTGGGAATAAACACGCGATAATTCTAAAGTTGAAGCCAAGATGAGCTTGCAGAAAAGACAAAAAGCTAGTTATCTTATGACGAATGTTTCCCTTCTGCAGCCTGTGACCCTAAATGTCAGCTCTTATGCCTGAAACAGCACAATTACTACCGGTTTTTACACAATTCGCCGCCTCTGAAGTGTGACCACGAGCTGGCCAAGACAGCACAGGAATGGACGGACGAACAGGTACATCCACACAGTGGTCTTGGATGAAGTAGCGGCAAGTTAAGATTTCAGAAAGTCATACATTTATATACATACCTTAAATTTTGTTATTTAGTAGTTCTAGTAAATGCACCAGTTAAGGCAGTGGTCTACCTGAAGTTTCTTTTTCTAAAGTTCACATCTTCTCGAAAAGGAAATAATGTGTTAAAGTTAGCTGCCCTTTGTAGAGGTAAAAAGTCATTGAATGGCTTTGTTGCCACCATGACAACAGAATGGATCTCATTTCTTTGCGTCTTAGGTGGTCTCATCCAAGAAAAAATGATAAGTCATTGAGATAAAAAAAGAAAAATAGTGAAATGGTCTGACACAGATGCTCATATGTTGGGTTGTGGGATGAGCAGAGATAATTCTTTTAGCTTTTATCTTTGCAGAGAAAATAATATTTGAGTATTGACATCTAGTAACTGGGCTGTAGTTAAGCCCTACTGATATATACTAGTCTCGAGTCGGTCTGCACAATCCACGAATATGCAGTCAGATGCTTTTAACGTTCAATGAAACTTCCAAAAATGACCAATCAACCCGCAGAGACTTTATTTACTTTTTTAATTTTAGCATTAATACTAGTGCCTTAAATACTTGCTGACGGGCGGTCCATGAATGAAAGAACTGCTGGAAGCCCACATTTTCTGTCTTAATTGTTCACAGTGCCAATAAACATTTCTTCATAACTGGCAAGGATTAAGTAAAACTAGTTATTTTTGCATGAAACTCTAATATTGCATCGAGCAGTGCAGTCTTTCAAAAGAAACGCAACTGAAGGCGAGCTGTGTCACGTGATCACGTGTCATAGCATGTAACATACATACACGCTTTTTTTTTTATAAGAACCAGTAACTTTTAGCTCAGCCTGGGCTTTTTCTAATTTTTTGGCGATTTTCAGCCTCAAGTTGTTCTTAAAATGTTCTTATTTCCTGATATTTTAAAACAGTGAATAGTTGCTTGCAACAATACATGTAAAATATTTAAGAAATACGTGTTTGAAACGGTTAATACAGCATTCTCGAACATGGCGAGCTTGCTTGTCAATCCGGCTTCCAGCGCCCGATGGCGTTGACCAAGCTAAATTCTGGCAAGTTTTGTTTTCATGTACGGCTCATTCTGTCTACAAGGATTAATTATATTTTCCAAAATTTTTCTCATCAAAGTTTCTGCCTGGTGATTGTTTTTAGCTCGTTCTGAATAGTTTTTGGGCAAATCTCAGCCTGGGTATTCTTATAAAGTTTGTTCTTATAAAAAAAATGGCGGTTCTCTTGCATTTCTTTGTGGAGTAACGTTATTAGGAGTTTTAACCCTCGGAAGTCCAAGCTATTTACTGTTAAAAGTTGGCCCAAGGGGGAGTCATTTAGACCCCCCCCCCATAGATTTTCAAAATGGTTGCACATAAAAGATCATGCTTTTGCATGGAAGTAGCTTTTGGTTAGCTTATTACTTTCCATCACAACAATCAAGTTTTAATTAAGAACTGTTGCTCTGGCAACAGTCGTTTCGAAACACGTCCGCCATCTTGGCCGCCATCTTGGATTTTTCAAAAAATTTAGTTTAACCAAAACTGAAGCAAATTTTACTGGAATTGGTAGAAAATATGTAATTTCAGCCTAAAATAGTAATTCAATTGAGAATGGACTTTAAAAAAAGAAACGAGAACCAATTTTCCCAAAAAATTACAGTTTTTTATTTCAAACTTCAATTTGCATAATTAATTACGCATAAATTATAAGTGATTACGTCATTCAATTAACGTTAAAAAATCTGCTCATTATCAGACTACAGGTACCGAAAGTTTCATTTTGATTGCTTGAAAGCTTCAAATTTTAGGTCGGTAAAACCTATGGGGGGGGTCCGTTTGACCCCCCCTTGGACTTTTGAGGGTTAAGATACCCCCCACCAAGAAATTGGGAAAAAAATATGCTTTTTGTATACTAATTTAGGTATACGCCCGCCTTCCACACAGAATGTTTTTTGCCAAAAGTCTTCCAATTTCTTCGGTTTGCTACTTGGAAAGTGTATTTTTCTTTGGCTTTGTTCAATGATCTGCAGAAAATAACAGAATACTTGCTGTTGGTATTTGTGAACCCTCTCTTTTTTTCAATCCTCATGCGACAAAAGGGTGCATTTCAAAAGAGTCATTTACGTGCCAACCACTATCAAGGAATAGTGAAACATGTTTGTCGGCTTTTAACAACGAACAGCTTCCAGCAGTTATGGATTGTACAGCAAAAACGTTATGAGCGATACCCAATGGTTCAGTCAGACATCAAACTGCCCCCCCCCCCTCTCCCTCCCCTTCCCTCAGATGACACACCATATGCATATCCCCGGGATTAGCCTATTACTCTGAAGAATCGGGCGAGACCTTTTAAATCCCCCAGTAAAAGGCGAGAAACCCAATCAATGATTGAATGTCCCTGTCATTGCACGGTCACAATTAGAGAAGGTAGCGTAAAAATCGCCCTTCGAAGAGGGAGGAGACCCCTAGCTGTCAGTGTCAGTCAGAGATCTAACCAGCTGCGCTTACCTTGCACACACAGGCTCGACTTGGGAAGATGTTCCACTCTCAATGGACGGACAAGTTTACAGAGAGCATTTCGTGGAAGGGATGGAGAAAATGGAGGGAGCCATTCCCGGAGCGACCCGAAGCTGGTACTCGGAAGTTAAGGCTGGGGATTACAATTATCAGACGGGGAAGGGGAACGGAATCACAGTTGGTCACTTTCAGACTGTAGTGTGGAAGAGTGAGGAGAGACTTGGCTGCGGTTTAAACATTAAGCCTGGTGACGGAACGTATGTCACGGTTAACTACGCACCGGCCTCACACGCCATCACAGAGAAGGAGAAGAAAAAGATTACGCCTCAAATGGTTATGCCACGGAAAAACCCAGGTAATAATAAAAGTATACTTTGTTAAACGCTTCTTATTGCTTCTCGTGGGGGGGGGGGGGGGGGGGGGGGGGGGGGGGGGGGGGGGGGGGGGGGGGGGGGGGGGGGGGGGGGGGGGGGGG
>JAOBRG010037123.1:4115-22461 GCA_027574985.1 Umimayanthus nakama | reverse complement strand
CCAATTAAATTACACCAATTTAATTAGTTTATGATCCTCTACTACCTTACCAAATTTCATTTCATTATCATTAACAGTTTTAGAGCTATGGGCCGCGGGCCCTTTCCACCCCCCCAGATTTAACCATCCAAAAAAAGCCCAGGCAGAGTAGGGTTAAGTCACCATCAAATTCCATGCATTTGTAGGTCTTGGGAAATGACACCCACTCACCTCCAGGCAATTCATTCATCTGATACACTAATATTTTAAAAAGAAAAATTGTATAAAGCAACCAGATAGAACAGACTTTTTTTTAGGATATTTGAGACACTGAAAATAAACACAGGGCTATAAAGTTCACAGATACCTATGGCAGCATCAGCATAGTTGTCTGGAATGGAATCAAAGTTCACATCACCAACAACAAACAATAACACTTGATAAAATATTTCAAAAGCACAGAACTAAGAATACTGGTTCCCTGACTTATAGAACTAAAAGTACCAAGGAGCTCCAAATACAAGTTTAACACACAATTTCGTCAAAAGAACTACAACAATTCTACAAAGATCTCAAATATGTTTAAACAAATAAAGAACTTTTAAGTGGCTGCGCAGAAAAGACAAAAGTCATAGGTTTCGTTGTGTTTGGTTTTGCACTGACCTTGCACAGAGGTTCAAACTTGGCTTTTTTCTCTTCCCTCTTCTTTTTCTCTTCCTCATCTTCTGGCAGCTCAAGTCCTTCCTTTGTGACACTGACAAGTTTCTTACCATCATACTCCTTCAACTGTTGAATGGCGTATTCATCAATAGGCTCAGTCATGTACAACACTTCAAAGCCACGATTCTTGACTCGCTCAACAAATGCAGAATGCGCAACTTGGTCTTTGCTTTCGCCAGTGATGAAGTAGATGTCCTTCTGGTTTTCCTTCATTCGTGTGACATAGTCCTTCAGTGAGGTCATTTCATCGCCCGAGGCAGATGAATGATACCTCAACAGCTCTGCAATCTTGGCACGATTCACACTGTCCTCATGAATGCCCAGTTTCAAGTTCTTTCCAAACTGCTCATAGAACTTCTTGAAATTATCCTTGTCTTCTGCAAGCTCACCAAAAACTTCCATGCATTTCTTGACCAAGTTCTTGCGAATAACTTTTAGGATCTTATTTTGCTGCAGCATTTCTCTCGAGATATTAAGGGGCAAGTCCTCAGAGTCCACAACTCCCTTGACAAAGTTCAAATACTCAGGAATTAGATCTTCACAGTTATCCATGATGAAAACACGTCGAACATACAGCTTGATGTTGTTCTTCTTCTTGCGATTCTCAAACAGATCGAAAGGAGCTCGCTTAGGGACAAACAGCAGCGCCCTGAACTCCAGCTGACCCTCAACTGAGAAATGCTTCACAGCCAGGTGCTCTTCCCAGTCGTTGGTCAAGCTCTTGTAGAACTCACCATACTCATCACTGGTAATCTCGTCAGCATTTCTCATCCACAGAGGCTTTGTCTTGTTGAGCTGCTCCAGTTCATTGTATTTTTCCTTGATGGTCTTCTTCTTCTTGTCTTTTTTCTTCTCACTGTCCTCCTCATCTTCAATGTCTTCAATCTTGGGTTCATCCTTGTCCTCACTCTCATCCTCTTTATCTTCCTTGTCCTCCTTATCTTCTTCTTTAGATTCTTCTTCCTCATCCTCATCTTCAACTTCCTTCTCCCGCTCCTTCTGCACCTAAGAACACAAAAGACAATAAAAGTTTTAACGAAACTGTAGAGATCAGGCCTAGAAACCAAGATTTTTTTCAGGCACTAGCAACAAAATGCTAGTCAGAAAATCCTCAATAGCAAAAACTTTACCAGGTAGGAGATGTTCTGTTTGCTTATAACATAAGGTAAGTGATTCGTTTTGCTGAGTTCCTGGCAAACTGAACACAAAATTGATTTGACAAAATCTTGATCCAACCCTCATCAGGTAAAAAAAATATTAAATCCAGTGGATGTAATTTTAGCAATCTTCTGTCAGTACAACAAAGAATTTGTGCCCTAAAACCATAAAAGACTCTTTTCCTTTTTTCACAAAAAATTGGGTTTCTACTTGCATTACTAAACACCTACAAAAAATATGTTTTGTTGGGAGAATTAAGAAGCTGATCACCCACTTCAACCTTTTGCAAATGAACTACATACTTCACCCAACTTGTCAAAAGGAAACTGTGAAGACAAACTGAGAGAACCAACTAGCACACAAGACACCATGTTGAGTGGTCAGTGCTCAATATGTGCATGTATCTACCTGGAGGCTGATGGGATATCCGATGAACTGGCTGTGTTTCTTGATGATGTCCTTAATTTTCCTCTCTTCCAGGTGCTCAACCTGATCCTCTTTAAAGTACAGCATCACCTTTGTACCACGGCCAATGGGCTCGCCTAGGTCGCGGCGAACTGTAAACGATCCACCAGCTGAGGATTCCCAGACGTACTGCTCGTCATCGTTATGCTTGGTTACAACCACAACCTTCTCGGCAACCAGGTAGGCAGAGTAGAAACCAACACCAAACTGGCCAATCATTGAAATGTCTGCTCCAGCCTGTCACAAATGGAAAATAAAAAATTAACCTTTGCCCAACATTAATAATTTAAAAATTAAATTCAACACTTACCCATGTTTTTCCCATCAAACAAGTTTTTCTACAGAAAGAGAATGAACATGAAGCTACTATACCCCTAGGGCTAACTTCATGGTTTACTTAGCTTTTCTGGTGGAAAACTTAACACTCAGGATGAAGGATGTAATTTAAAATAATAAAATTAAGTTCCATTCAAAACAAAGTAGTGCATAAAATTATTTGAAAACCCTTTTCAAGACTTCACCTTTGCTGATACACGTTTTTTGGTAAGAACCAGTAACTTTCTCCTCAGCCTGGGATGTTCTCATTTTTTTGGCGATGTCAGCCTCAAGTTGTTCTTAAATTGTTCTTATTTTCTGGTAATTCCACTTGGAATAATAGAATGATGCTAAGAATAGATATTTGTCATTATTTTATCCTGCCGTATTGGGCCTGGTTGTTCAAAGCCCGATTAGAGCTAATTCTGGGTTAACTCTATAGGTTTTGTAAGAGTTAATCCAGGATTAGCACTATTCGGGGTTTGAACAACCATGCTCTGATGCCTATAAGTTTAAAACCGTCTATACAGTGTTCACGAACAACACAAGCTTGCTTATCACTCCTCCAGCGCATGTCTCATTCTGTGTACAAGAACCAAATAAACTTATCAAAATTTCAGCCTGACGAGTGTTCTCAGCTCGTTCTTAATTTTTGGGCAAATCTCAGCCTGGGTGTTCTTATAAAATTTGTTCTTATAAAAAAAGTGTGTAGGTGACAACTTCAACTTTCTTACCAATATATAAAATTACATTAAAATAAGATCATAACTATTAGAACTTGACAGTCCACCTTCAGATATTGATCTTGAAAACAAATCCATCTTGCATTAAAAACTCACAGATTATAGCTGCCAGCCGAATTTTAAGTGTGCAACACATGTACTTACTTGCAGAGCTTCCATGAAAGATTTCGTTCCTGACTTTGCGATGGTTCCCAGGTGATTGACAAGGTCTGCCTTGGTCATACCAATACCAGTATCCCTGATACACAACATTCCCTCATCTTTGTTTGGAATCAGCTCAATTTTCAGGTCTTTGCAACTGTCTAGCACAGTTGGATCAGTCAGGCTCTGATACCGGATTTTGTCCAAAGCCTATTTTTTTTAAAAATAAAGAAGACTAAATGAAAATTAAGTTTTTAAACAATAAAAATATTACTTTAATCAGGATTTTTATGTTTTGATTTCAGAATATCCCATACAAACAAAAATTTTAAAGATTTTTAACTATATTGTTTTAAATTAAAGCACTGTCAGAACTTCTTTAGATTTACCTAAAGAGTATTTCCTTAAAACCTGGTTTTTACGGGCAAGATAAGGAAAGAAATGCAAGTGCAAATTGCTGTGTTAATGGCTTGATAGCTCAATAGAAGCCTAGATGGAAGGAATGGAAGACTTGTTTTTTTCTTCCCCTTCTGTTTTTATTTCTGTCGAGTTTTCCATCATTTGTGTTGCCGTGAAAGCAGAGCACAATGAAGAAGGAAGAGTCTAATTCTTGGATTTGTTCTTTCAACATTGTCGTGTTCAGTAGTCACCAAAAGAATCAAGTTTACAAACTTGCATGGTGGTGGCTAAACTTAACATTGACAATACACAAAATCTCCAAAATTAAAATGAAAACCTTACTTTGTAGAACAATCATACTTTGTATTTGAAAGTTCTCATTTTTTCTCACAAAAAGTGCTCGTAGCAAAGACCACAATCTAATAGCTGAGCTATTAAGAAATTTGCAAAAAATCTTTTAAAGCGCCACTGAAATTTTTAAATTGTAGTAACTGTTGGGTGGGAGACTTCCGGTATGATCACATGTCATGCGCAACTGCTATCGCCATTTTGAATTTTGTCACCATGACCATGCGTTCGTTGTGCTTTGCACGTAAGGACTGGCATCTTAACCGAAAACGAAAGATAAGAACTCGCGAACACTTTGAAAGACATAAAATTTAAAATTAACTCAAACAAAAAAATTATAGCCATCAATAATAGATGTCGCAACTGGTTGAACATTCTTCGACTCGCCTCATGGTCATGTCAGCTAACTTGTTCGACAAGACCGAAGACGACTCTGTGGCCGTTCTTATACATCTCACTTTCGGTATCAGCGTGAATGAAGTTCTCAAAATCTCATTTCCGTATTACATAAAGTTTAAAATTCTAATTGGTTCTACGAACAAAATCAGCATTCTTTCACGACTGAAGCGTTTTCAGTGCTGTCAAGATCATCGCCGACCGGCGTGTTTCCACATGGTCTATTTGACAACGCACAACTCCGGCTCGCAAAAAAAAAATGTCCACCGCAGTTTCGGAAATATTTATAAATTATCAGATCTCTTATTCTCGCTTTAGTTTATTGTTTCAATGCTTTACTACTTTCAGATAATTTAGGTATCACTAGCACATAAAAAGAACTTCAAGATTTCAACTTACATCAGAAGCATTGGAGACGATCTCACGGAGGTAGATTTCCTTGTTGGAGTAGAAAGTATTGATGATGAGGCTCATCAACTGCGCAATTTCTGCCTGAAAGGCAAACGTTTCGACTTCTTGATCCTGGTCCATTTGTTGAACTTCTTCGATATCAGGCATTTTAGTTGAGTTAGGTGTTGGCCGCTTTGGAAAAAACAGCTTTTCAGAGCGTAATACTCCACTTCAGAGTCAGTGTGCAAAGAATCGAGAACGAGCACGTGTCTTGTACGGCTTTTATACGAGCGAGAAAGCGTCATAGAACTTTCTAGAATGTTCTAGAACATTCTAAGCTTTCTTGCTCCTCATTGGTCCATCAAGTGTAACTCGTTTGTTGATTGGTAGAACTGGAATAACGTATTGCGCAAGTGTTTCTCGCTGTTCTAGTTCTGGGAAAATTCGGGAAGCAAGCGTCATTTTCTATTTTGAAACAACGCACAAAGAAGAGGAAATACCAAGTTTTTGAACTTTCTGAAAAAAATAATTTTCGAGCGAGAATTTTAATTAAAAATAACAAAAAAGTAGGCAACTCGAACAGTGAAAAACTTAGCTCTTATTTGCGCGGTCACTGTGACAATGCAACTATTCTTCATGGCATTTTTCATGGTTTCTAGTATTTTCTCGAAGTTTCTGGTATTTTCTCGAACTTTGTTAATGTGAACACTGTCAAACAATACTGAAGGTGGAAGTGGACGGGAAGGGGGAGATATTTGATTTTGTGGAAAGTGGAAAGAAATTTGAAAACGAATACGACTAAACCAGATACTGTATATGGAGGCAAAAAATTTGCTCGACGAATGTATGGTAGAGCACAACAAAGTTTACTATTTACCGGAGATAAGCCTAGAAGAACTTCAGCTGTCCTAAAAACATTCTTCAAGCACCCCCCATCCAAAAAAACTCAACCAGTCAACAAGACAATGGACAGTCTATACACTAAAAGTAGTAATTTTAAAAAATACAAAATGCTGACACGTGCCGAAACCAGATTCATACTTTAGGGGGGGGGGGGAGGGAGGTTTGCCTTACCTGTCTGACGCTACCTATGGCCCTGCAGCAATCACAGCATTTGAATCGAAAAAAATACTCTTTATGTTAATATAAGGGGAGGGGGAGATTCGCCCTCCCTTCCTGCAGCTGGTTACGGCCTTAACATGTATAAACGGAGGGAATTATAAAAACAGCTGAAGCCTGAACAACCCTACCCTAAAATTTAAGATTTTTTTTGCCCAAAAATATCCCCAATTTCTTTAGCATACTCCCCCAAAAACCATCCAGAAGTAAACTGCACAACTACACCTAAAAAAATCCGTTTTTGTGACCTAAAATTAACTCAGCACCTTTCACAGACCGGAAAATCCCTTTTGGCCATAACTTCACACCCCAAAAAATCTAAAGAAACCCCCTTACCCAATTAGTGAAAATGAGAGTGCAACCACTGGGTGAAGACACCAGAAGGGGGAAATAGTTAAGGTGTGGCTTGGGGTCACGATAGATGGGTAGAGAGTAGACCCCAAGTTTGAGAACCCCGAATGATGGTCAAGCAGTACATGTTTCTACAAGCACCGAACGTTCGAGTTTCTTGGGGTTTCTGGGTGCATGCTCCCAGTGAAATTTTTTGAAATTTTAAGATCATTTACGAACCATCTATTTGATATTTGTAGCAATCACGGCACGAAAGCTAAGATTCTTTTAGGAATTGTCTGGATTTATCAAAAACGCTGAGCTCGAACACAAATGTGAATATTTACTCGATCTGTCGTGGCGGGCTTAAACGTTGAAATGCTGGTCAGACCCGCCTGGTGTGGGTCACTTGGGGTCTATGGGCAAAGGGCTCCCTAAAAACAAGTATAAATACTACTACAACATTTAAACGGCTATTCTTTAGCAAGCATATTTTGAGCAGAGAGCAAATTCAACAGAGGAAAATATCTCTTAAAGATTTGTGGCTGATGTACATGTGGGATGAAAGTCTCATTTCATCAAGTGATAGGTACTGACGATTCGCAGTCCAGGGACGACGGAGCAACTGAGATTGGGGAGGGGGGACACTGTTAGTGATTCAATATTGGGGGGAGGGGCAAGACACTTTTTCTTACTGACTCTTTACAATTTCAAATATAGTGGTGGGGGGCTTGTCCCCCTGCTCCGTGGACCCTTTACGGACATTTTACGTCCTTCCTCAACTAAAGACTATTGCAAAACAGTTTTAAATGTCATTCATGAGTGGTGAGCCAAGAAATGAGTAGGGAATCGGTTAGGGTTGGGTTGGAGGTTTATAATAAGTTTTGGCTCCACAGTTTGCACCATGAATCTCCCTTCAACTAGTTCTCCAATCTCTTTTAAACAATCCCAACTGCCAGTAATTGGGTTTTAAAAATGCTGATAATGCAATTAACATATCGAAATTTCACGTGACCCTGACCGTGACTATGGAAGTGTCCCATAGTAACAAACCTTTGTGATATGACACGAACAAAGACCAAGAAGTGAATGGACAAGTGTTGAATGTGCAAGACACTTATAGCAGTTTATTAATAGTGCTAATGTGGATGCACCTAGCATTTAAATATCTAACTCGCAAAAGTGTGGTATAACTTAGCAAACAAGACGTGTCAGTTTGTCAATGAATCAAAGAGAACCCACAAAGTGCTTAGTATTTAGAGAGTGTTGGCTTATAATATAATATGAATTTTTACTGTGCGATTGAGCTTTCATCTACCTTTCCTTCATCGACCAATAGTTAGTAGCTTCAAAAAGTGAAAACACGCTGGGCACAGTTTTCACAAACCTTTTCCGATAAAAAGCGAGATTCAAACCAGGTTAAAGGCGAAATTTTTTCAGGCTTACAACATTTTGATTGGACATTTCTGTCATACTTCAGGTCCTCCCATACATAAAACCTGCTGTATACTTTTTTAAAACCACTCTCTCCTCTTTGGAATACACTCATATTGACCAATAACAAACGTGACGATGGGAATGTTCTTTAGTTTCTTCCTGCATTTTGACCCATTTTCTGTGATCTACTGACACTGACCTAGTTCTTTTACCATTGAAAGTGGCCAATTACAAAGCAAAAACTGACATTCTCCGACACAGTCCAAGTTTGCGATACCACCTATTTAGTGAACAAACCACTACAAAAAAGCGAGTGATCTCAAAGCCAAAAACAGTTTTAACAAAATTAGTAAATAAACAGGCAACTCTCATGATGCTTTCTAAAGTAGGATGCAAAGAAAAAATATTATGTATCAAAAATTTTCTTCCTTGTTACCAAGACTTTGGAAGTTATTGTTCCACGGCATAGCAAATGCCACAGGTATCCTAGGAATTTTACAAATTCTCATGAAAATGTGTTCCTGAGAAATTTGCTACAAATTCAAAATACATTGGTGTACATGTATGAGACAACTTCTGTCGTTAAAAAAAGAACTGGATGACTCTTTGTATTTTGATGACAAAATTTTCAAAAATAGGAAGTTATTTAATGTTATTAATTTTAATGAAGCAAGTATTTGATGGGATCAAATTCAATTAAATAGTTGTTTTAAAGACAGACAACACAGGAGAGAAATACACTGTTCAGAAAACGAAAAAGGGGATTAAAAGCAAAGTATAAATCAAAAGAACCTTTTTACAATGGTCTACTGCGAAATGAAACATTACCATATGTTCAAAAACAACCAAAAAAGATGAAAAAAATAGTAATATCACTTGTACTTCTTCATCATGGAGAGTTGCCTGAACACTGAGCAATCATCTAAACTACTGGAATCTGGTCCAACTATTGCCTGTGTTAACGTTTTATATTATACATTCACAAGGTTACACTAACATTTAAAATGATTTCAAGTGCTGTTGTGTTCCTATTTGATAACTATGAGAACAGCAAAAACAATATTTGTCACATGTTTTTGTCACTTTCCTTTCTTCAAAAAGACAGTTTCAATCAGTCCATGTTTTTGAACTGTTAAAGTGTTCAAATAGCTTCACTCAGTTGCAAAATCTGAGGCATCAACCAATCTTGCGTAAAAGTTTGACTATTTTTTGTCTGCAAACTTAAAAGTAATCTGTTAATAATATTGCCAATTACATCTGTTACTTTGGTTAATATGTATTTTGTCAAACAATTTTCAAAAAACAGCATTTAAAATCCAGTCGAAAACTTCATCAGTTGTTTTAATTTTGAAAACAATGCATTGTTTTGCAGCATTGTCGACTATAGCTAGCCATACTAAAAGCATTGTGATTCTTTAGCCAAATTAGTACCAGCAAATACACAGGCAGCAAAAACACAACTAACTGCTGAATAAAGCATGCAAACCTTCGCTGAAAATTGAGTCATAATGGCAACTAGTGTTTACATTGTTGTAATGCAATATTGACATTCTCAAACAACACATAATAATTATGACTTTGCTGGAGTCAATCAAATCACCATGTGCCATGCAGGTTTAGCTCAATTACCCTGTACTATCATTGAGACTTGCCAAAAAGCAGCAGCAAAAAACACTATTAGGCATTTCAAAGCTGAAGTTTAACGACTAACTCTTATCTGATACTTTTTTACATAAATTCACTGGAGATTAATATCAGCAGCTCCAACTGCCAAATTAATTCTATAGATTACAAATGTTAGTTGCTGGCTGGCAAAGTGATATTTAAGACATAAAAATCTGCAAACTGTGACAGCTTACCAGTGCAATGTCGGCAAAAAAGATGCCAAATTACTGACTGATTACAGGTTCAGTATCTGGTGTGTCTCAATAAAGCCTTGATGTGTTCAGTTGTCACACAGGGTCAATACACATTGTGCACCGAGAAGTTGGCACAAACATTACAAGTTTCACAGTTTGTGATGATACAGTATGTACATGTGGGTGAACAGTGTTGTTCTGGCAAGATTCCATGACGACATGAGAAGAGTGGCAGTTAGGTGGAGATGGCTGCTTATCGGTGAGTTCCAAACTTGAAGATGGTGGTGGCGATGAAGTTTTTGGCACAGAGCAGTGGGCAGTTACAGTTAACAAAGAGTTGAACTCTGTAAAAGTCCATAGCCAGGCTCAACCAGGATTATGGACAAAAGCACAACAAACTACACTAATATAAATGAATATATATATTACAAAATACAGCAACCCCAGTAAATCAATTCATGAACGAAAACACAGTATGTAATAAATAATCTCTTTCTTTTCCAATTCTTTTTCAGTGCAATGCACTGTAGCGGAACTTGCGAGACTGTGAATGTATAATCTGGGTGTTTCTGTTCCCCAAGGGGTATAAATGTGAATGAAACAGTCCAAGACCAAGGGAATTTGTGTAGAGCTGCCAAAAGAGTCGAATACAGAACTAAAATTTTATACTGTCAAACCAAACTTTGGAAGGCGTACTTAGAGCAAACTTCAAGCAGTTAAATGAAATACTGCTGTTCCATGGATTTGATAGAATGGTCAATACTCCAGATTTTCACAGTTTCTAGTAGAAATGCCTCTAGAAGACTTAAATTGTTACAGATATAGTTATCTGGGTAGCCAAATGAAAATAACTGGATTGCCAATATGCAAAAGCTGCAATTGACTTCAAAGATGTCCTGAACTTTGGCCAAAATTTTAACTTTTGAATTTAGAAAGGCATTGGACATCTACAGTGTAAACCATAATCACTATTTCGAACAACCAAACATGAATCAATCAACCAAAAAATTAGTTCACCAGTCACAAGCTAGAAAACAATCTCAGTCACAGCACAGAAAGTAAAATGATGACATGTTCTCTAAACAGCAAGACAGTCTATGACTTGTCTTTCTCGATGGTGTTTTGATGCTGACTGAAAGAGCATTGTTTACATATGCCAAACTTAGAAAAGCAAAATAGCTGCCATTAATATAACTTGGATAAAAACAAGTTTCCTGTGGTGGTTGCTTCTTGACGCTTGGTACACACTGCAATATTTTACTAGCTTTTGACTGGTTGAAAAAACTAGTTTGAACTCAAGTTGCAACTTGCAAGCACCACTGCAATAATGTGACTGTATGTTTTTACCATTAAAAGGTCTTCTTTCAACAATTTGTTAATCTATTTCTAGATAACACTTTTCCTTATAAAAATTATTGATGGTTTTCATTAAGTTCAACAAAAAAATGGAACTAATTTGTAATTTAAATTATAAACTTGATTCACTTTGCTTTGTTCTTCACATGTGAAATAACAAGAACTGCGATTGCAACTTGGGCTCAAACCTTCCATGAGTATGCAAAAAATGAGTAATAGCATGGAATGTGTTCAAGTAAGTGAGCAGTATAGAAATAGGTCAAAACACATGCACTTCTTGATGGGCCCCACTGACACAGGGCTGCCAAGGGGTTAGCAGGGGTGCACCTAACATCCCACCTGCCGTCACTCCAGAGAGTAAACTTAATTTAGGAAAATTGCATTCCACGCTTACATTTTTGATTTAATGTAGTTTATCTATTTAAAACAATTTTATTGTTAAACAAATGCAAAGTTCTCACTAGCATACAATCTTGGGTCTCACAACAAGTTGGTGGTCGGCGGATTTGACCACTTAACTGAAGGCATGTGTTTTGAGCTACAGCTTATTAAACAACAATCTACCGCAACCTGGTGTATAAGTTTTGTGAAATTTCTAAAACTTTAATGCAAATGAAACACGAATATCACTAAACACCAACAGGAAAGATATCTGTTGCTACAGTTACAGTACTTAAAGAATCTATATGTAAGCATATTGTTTTGATGACATTTTTAAGAGTTTCTTTTTTCAGGGTAAAACTTATTCATGAAATGCAAAAAGCTCTCTTTATTTTAATAAATAGACCATCTTGTTTTTCTTTCCATAAAACTCTGAAATAGAATCCATTGTTCTGTCTACTGTATTTAGCATTTCTTGGATTTTGAATTGCCCAATACATGTATATGTTTTGATGAAAAAAATGCATTTCACTTTGTGAGCCTCATGGAAAATGATTGTGTAACCCACGAAAAATTAATAATAAATCTATTATGCAAAAATAATTTTCTTTCGAAAACAAACTGCCAAAAAACTACAAAAAGTTCTACTAGATTTCAAATCTTACTGTTGCCAGTATAAAATCTAAAATCAATTTTCGAAAATAATATAAGTTATTTATTCTACACCTGTATGAGGCTGTGGTCAAATGTTTAGTTGTAGATGCATTTTTAAAGATGCAATAATTGCAAAATGTTTCAAACAGACATCAAATGAACATTATACTTTTCCTTAAGGCTCAAAAAGAAACTTGTAGGCAGAATATGAATGCTTGCTGACCGAACATTACTGATGGCCTCCAAGTAAGCGCTCCGCCTCTACCTGTTGTATTCTCTGCGTTATGAGAAAGTGAGCAACCTGAGCAGAAGTGAAGTCCCCTGTAATAACAACTTTTCTGTTACTTGTACCAGGAATAAATTCTCCTTTTTGCGACACCTGTATTCGTGCACCACTATATTGCATAAATTCATTAATGGTCTTACCACCTTTTCCCAGTACTGCCCCGATCAGATCATCTGGGACAGTGATCTCTAGTGTCGCAGTAGACTGAATGCTAGAAGATGTGGAGCTAAGGTTTAAAGCTGTGGGGTTTTGAAGCCCTAAGGCATTAATGATGGGACTTCCAGTTAGCCCACTATTACTGAGTAAAGCTGCTTGGGCAATCAAATGATTGGCAGCTGCGGCAGCATTGCTGGAGCCTCCAGAGGTAGGTAGACCAAGTCCTGCAAGACTAGCTGCTGAAAACCCTGTGTTACCCAAGGACAGACCTGCTGGCAGCCCACTGCTGCCAAAACTTCCATTGCTTATGCTGCGATGGTGGGTCGTAGCATAACCTGCATATGAAATGTTGTTATTCAACGCATGCTCCGGGTCTTCCTGAATCTTTGACACTAATAAAGTGCAGGCTGCTTGCACCTGCTCAAGATTACCGCTCACAGCAATAACTCGTTCACCAGCCACATTTTCTGCATCTTTTTGTGTGATCTGTAGTCTTGCTCCTGTTTGCTCGTTTATCGACTTTATTGTGACACCTCCCTTGCCGATGATCATACCTGCTGTTGAATTGGGGACGATGACTTTCATCTGCTTTGATCGCTCTCGATCAAAAGTAATTGATGGATTCATTTTCATACCTTGGGGCTCTTGGCGAATCTTCTCAATCACAAAATTTAACATTGCAGTGATGTTTTCCAGTTCACCCATGATCAAACCTATGCGTTCTTGTGTACCAGGGTAATAATCATTGTTGGGAGAGAGCTTAATCCGAGCACCTGTACTCTGCTGAACCTGTGCAATATTCTGTCCACCCTTACCAATAATGGACCCTGCGGCATAGTTGGGGATCAAAATCTTTATGATTGGTTGTTTGGCAGCTATGAAAAAAAAATGAGAACGTCAGTAAGCAACTGGTAAAAATGGTAACAGAAAAGAGAATATACAGGCAACCTTTCATTTCTTAGAAAACCTTTTCAAATCCCAAAATTACCCTGGGTTGAGGTAGTTGCTAGGTTGTGGGTTGGTAAATGCTTCAAAGAGAGACCATACACTCAAGATCAGTTCTGTCTCCATACCAACAAGCAATCTGTAAGCTTTTATGAAGTTTTACAATAATTTTAATGATTTAAAAGCATTCTATGCTAAATTGCATGTGAAGAGTGCTACATACTTGTACACCACTGGCTCCTCGACTAGGCCGGGGATTGAACCTGGGACCTTCTGGTTGGCAGTCAGAGATCTAACCAACTGTGCCAACCTCACACACGCAATAGATACAGTAGGTTAAAATATCTCAAAGTACATCAAGTAAAATCACAAATTTTTCTACTTGCCTTTTGTAACTGTATTTTCAAAACCAATCAACTTATTTTGCATTGAAACTGTACAAATAGCAAACGATAGATATGTTGATAACAAAACTGTTTTGGGCTAAAAAGGTACGGTAACAATAAACCTGGGTCGGTTTCTTCAATCATTTCTTTCAAAAAAATAAATAATTTCTAATTTAGCAACTTTTTTGTCCTAAAATGTTAACTTACTTATGGACTAATTAATGTGTTGTCAGAATAATTTTATGGCAAACAAACAGTAGCAATATCAGCCTTGACAAGACTATATTTGAAAAAACTTGACAACAAGTTTTCAATGAAAAGCCCCAAATGTCTTTCCAATTTGTTTCTTGATGTGATCCAGAAAGAAAAACCTTCATCACAAGAAAAACTATGCACACATTTTTTCAAGTAATGATTTTCAATGTCCAGAAATAACAAAACAATATATCATAATGCATTACACTTAACCTTTTCAGCTTCAGCCAGTCAAACAATACCCATGTTCTTCTCACAGTGAAAATTTCCTGCTTTTACTACTTCAAAAGAGGAAGTACAGATGCATTTTCTAAAAAAATTAGCAACACAGCAAAAGTTGTGTTTGCGGCTAAAAGTGTTAACTGACAAGGAACTCAAGTTTTTATTTTTTTTTAACAAAAGTGACCTTTAACTTGTTAGCTGTTTTCATACTTCAAACATTGTTAAATGTTGAGTTGCATAACTATTATTCTACATTTCAACTTAATGACTCTAAAGTGGATAATGTACTTGCCTGTTCTCAAAACTAACCGGCTAATAGCTATTATAATGACACTGTAAGGAGTATAGAGACATTGCTTACTTAATGGCAGTGAAAGAATTTACAAGCAGTAAAGTTACTTCTGAAAAGATTCAAACAAATGAGTGGAATTATATGGCTTTAGGGTTTTTCTTCAAAAGTTAAATTATTCTTCAGTCTTGAAAATCAGTTTTTCATATTACAAGATCTATGCTGCACTCACAAACCAAACCTGTTTAACTAAACTGACTTTACCAAGTTGCTAGTTTTTGTAAATAGCAAGAGTAAAAATCTTCAGGACTGAATCCAACATGAATGGCTATTTTCAAAAACTGTTTGCCAAAAGTCTTTCTGTGCTTGAAAATGATTTTTAAACCTGTTTAGTTAAACAACATTAAATTATGTTTAAGCACTGACATGAATGGGGCATTAGATTTGAAGGAGGGCTCCATTTCAATTATTTGTTTTGATATAGGAATAGGACCAAATAATCTTAGATATTGCATGCAGTTTCAGATGACTGAATGGGCAGATCAATATTTTGAGTAACAATAACCTCGATCTGCTTCTTTGTCTCATTCTTTGTGAAATGTAACACTTCAAAAATGGTAATAGATTTTCTTGGACGTGTTTTCAAAGCGCTAGCAACAAAAACTCGCATCTAATTAATATGGATTTTAATGGTTTCCATGAGCTAATACAGTGATCAGCCCTTATTTCTCATGGTCCAACAAACTTTTAATGAAAGGTACTAGACTTCACCCAAACTCACTATATATACCCATTCCACAGCTGCTAAAAATGTCCTAATAATTGATTTTTAAGCAAACTCAGTCGAGTATAGCACATTATCCTAAAAGAAACAGATACTAGTACCATGGTTGAAGCCCTTGAAAGGTCCTTTAAGACTGAGTAGCTACACAATAATCAGCTTGACCTAATTAGAATGAAACCTGGCCACAAAACAGAAAAGGAGCTTTAAGAGTATCTACAATTAGAAATGGCAGCATTCATAATCAACACAACACATTTTCAAAACAAAACAAAAATGAGTTATACAGAAAATACAAACTCGGTCTGAAATTACAAGCATAAAAATATAAACTTCTCACAAAGGCTCTGGGGCAGCCCTTTTTCATGAAAACAGAGTGTTAAAAAGTTAATAAATTAAATCTTTATGCCTGATAAAGGAAATCACTTCTAAATATGGCAGTGATAGTACATGCATTTCTTCAGATGTTGAAAATCAGAACAAAAACAGTTATTTCAGATTTTCAACTCATCTTGTAGGAGTTTCAGGTTATCTGACTGGTACCAAATTGATCAAAAGAAATCACTTGTAATACAAAATGTAAACCCTGGTTGAAACTGTGATACTACAAACAGAATCAGTCAACTTCCTCAAGATCGATACTTCAAAGCACTCAAGTTTAAAAAGTGAAAACATAAATTGAGTGTAAGTAACGCAATAACTTTATCAGATAGAAATCTCCAGAACAAAAAAGTAATACAACATATTTCGGAAAATTTTCTGGCTCATTTTAATTGGTGCTTTGCTTTTAGCTCAACATGAAAACCCATACACAGAATCCTGTGTAATCTGCTATTTGCACATTGCAATTAGAAGATGAAAAAGCACTAGCAAGGGTATTTATCACTCATGAAAATTGATTGAGAACAAATTGCAATCAAAAACACAAAAATTAGCAATTCAGATGGAAAACTAAAACTTCAGTAAAATGGGGTTGTCATTAAACATAAATGAATTCTTTTTAGAAGTCTCTCTTAATGGGATTTATTTTGTAACATTCAGTGGCAGTCCTCATTTGAAGTAAAGATATTAAACACTTTTTTTATAACAGTTTAATAACAGACTTGAGTCAAAATCCCTCAAGCATGTCTTGATATGGACACACTCCAAAAACTTCTGGATCAAAAATACATTCCCTTAATCTTGAGACTAGTTGTGTATAAAAGGTGAATTATCATTTTAAGCACAAATGCTGCCATTCAAGAACACCTGATACTAGATTTCTTTAATTTGAGAGCATTTTCTCACTGTTTATTTCCAAACAGATAAAAATTTCAACAGGCTCAAAGAAGCCTATCAGATGAAGTTTCTCTTCAACAACATATACACCATATAACCAAGATATGGTTTCAATTCCCCCTAAAAATAATTTAAAGATACAAGACCCCTGTAGAACTGCTACAAATCAAGCTAGTTCTAAAACATGTTTTCATGATTGAGAAATATTCCTATAGCCTTTAAAACACTACATCTGCCCTTACCAAAGTGGGTCCTCGTATATGGATTCATTCTGGAACAAATAGTATATAGCTGTCTGCTAAAACCTGCCTTCTTTCTGCGCCGTATTTAAATTGGCTTGGCATTTCTATATTTTCCCATTATTGGGAATCCAGTTTATAGGTTGTCCATTAAATTTTCAATAAAAGATTCTGCCTTGGTTAGAAAGGCAAATTACTTGAGCCAGATGCAGCTGCTTTGAGTCCATGTGACTTGCATTTATTATCTATCTTGGCCTTTGACTATTCCATACCCCACCCATATATAGAAATATCCCTTAAAAATTAGTCACAAACTTCCAAAATATGTAAAAAACTTAACAAGATTCCTGTGACTTAGCTGGTCACATAAAGTGCACCTTATAACAAAAAACATGATACCAAGGCTTTCAATAACACAACAGAGGCTAATGACTTGAGACTAAATGTTCAACTGAAAAAAATTCTTATATATCTCTCAAACATTCAGTTCTGTTATTCTCCATGGGCAGCTACTCATATGGAGAAAACTAAACAGATTCTTCATTTCCTCAATCTGTCAACACCTTTTGCTTTGCCTGTAAGCAGCTCAGATCTGATCATTGCAAACTCTTCCTGGGTTTTAAAACTTCAACAAAACCAAGCTCCTGAAAATTTGCTTTTGCTTTCTAGGTTTGCATATTCTGATCCCCAGACATCAAGAGAAACAACAAAAAATAATCTTTCTTTCACTTTCTCACCAAAGGAAGACATGACCTCAAGCCAAATTAAAATTACTCACATTCTAAAACTCTGTTTTTCAAACTCCAACTTGCACGGGCTTCTTGCATCGTGCAGGCGACTAAAAACCAGAGAAGACTGGGTAATTGAACTTGAAGTATTCAAATAGTAAAAAAATTTAGTTTTGTGGCAAAAGATATCCAATCTTTTCTATCCCACAGGGCAAAACCACGCTAGAATCACCCAAGCGTGGCACATTGATTGGATCCACAGATTGCCTCCAAAAAATCATCTTCGTGGATGCAAAACGCGTATGATAAACTTCACAAGATTAACTCTGTTTACTCTCAGCGTTGTAATTATAAATCTTCGTGAGGTGCGGATACAAGACAATGGAAAATACTTTGCTTCGTTTAGTGAAGTGCGACGTGAAATACGTTCATTGAATTTCCAAAAGTTCTATCAATTAAACAATGCCTGTGTCAGTACGAGTCGGCTGTCGACCGCACCGTCCAGAAAGCAAGTATGAATGGAGACGAAGCTGGTTTCATAATCGCCAAATACTAAAAAGGATATTTCTTTAACAAAAGAATAAATAGGAC
>JAOBRG010037012.1:0-22472 GCA_027574985.1 Umimayanthus nakama | reverse complement strand
AAGGGGTGGGTCACCCCACTTTTCAGCCAGTGGTGGGGTGGGTCATGATAGTTTCTGACTAGGTGTAATTTCATAGATTCTTAAAATAAAGATTTTAGAGATAGAAACCTTGTCACTTGTACATACTGTTCTATTTATACAATACATTTTTTTACTGTTCTTGTTTTGCACCTCTAAAGTTCAGTCTTTTGTGGTTCCAGTTCCACATTACTGTGATGATATGTTAAAGTACTCGTGCTCATCAAATAGATACAAACCTCTTCTGAGAAACTATGGATACTTTAAAAAACTCAAAAAGCTGTACAATAAAATTTTATTCAGTTCATTTTTAAATATCTTATAGATAATATGTACAAATCCAAGCAATACTTGCCACTTTTAAGAAACAATTTTTGTTGATCAATGAAATATATCATTTACGAACCATTTATAAAATCAATTAGGAAAAACCAAAAAATCCAGAACAGAACCCCTCACTAAAATAGGGTCGTCTTTAACTCTACGAACGAAAGATCCCATTGGATAAAAGACAATTCAAGTAACCCAAACCCTATTGTTAAAGAACGCAAACCTTAGCAAAGAAAAAAGAAGTAACAAAGAAACCGTGTAGTAGAGTTAAGCCTTACTGCTAAAACACGCCACGGCCTTGATCACGGACCTGGTTGCGTGATTCCATTTGATTCACGATAATGTCCGTGGAAAATAAAGTAAGCATGGTAGAGAACGTGGGAACCGTGGATGAAACCGTGTGAAGCGTGAATTAAGCCGTGGTGAATTTGGGTGGGCAATCATTTTTGAGGGGTCGTCTTTAACTATACGAACGAAAGATCCCATTGGATAAAAGACAATATAAGTAACCCAAACCCTATTGTTAAAGAACGCAAACCTTAACAAAGAAAGAAAGAAAAAACAAAGAAAGCGTGTTCGTAGAGTTAAGCCTTACTGTTTCTGAGTGCCTTTGACAGATAGATATCGTGTGAGCCGTGGGAGTGAGGTGTTTCTTTATAAGAACTGCCATTGTTTTTTCTTTCCTCAGCTTCTTTCTCGAGTGTAGACCTCCTATCAGAACCGTCGCAATCTGAACTCCGATACGTTCCTTATTTGTACGAGGACGACAAAAACAAACACAAGATCCGCCTGTCTGAGATGGAGGCCGTCTCGTCTTCTTCGCTTTCCCAAAGTTCTCAAGAGCCAAAGCCCAAGTGTGGGATCACGTGGTCTCGAAAGCTAAAGAAGAAGTTGTCTCTGCGTGGTGCTGCCAGAAAGTTCAGAAAATCTTCAAGCAGACTGTTTCGCCGGCTAAATAATCTGAGGAGTTTCCTTAGCACTTCGTCGTCTCAATAAAACTCAACACTGATGACAAAAGAAGCCATCGAACGATTCCTAACACTTTTTAATAACTTTGTAGTTCAGGGCCCGTTTCTTCAAAGACCGTTTAACGATAACCAGGATGAAAGTTACGCAGCGTATTTTTTGTTACTCACCTTTAAGCAATAAATTCCACGTTAGCCTTGCTAGTGCATGTACACAAAACAAACACTTATCTATATATTTTGTAGCAAGGAGTAAATAAGCAAGTGTGTATCTATGTAATAAACTGTAAGTATAGAAACAATATTGATCGTGATTCATTACATTACTTTTCATTTATTTTATATTGTGTAAGTATGTTTCTGGAGAAAAGATAACATTTACAACCAACTGAGCGTAATTTTTTATCTTCAAATTGTTCAAATCTGTGCAAACTTGCAAAAAAAGTGTCTTCTTTTGGAAAAACAAACATATTTTTACCATTTATACATTCCAATTGAATTTGTAAACTTTTGAATTTGTCAAGTTTTGAACCAGAAATGATAACGATCTTGCAAATAGCCAACTTCTGAAGATAATCCAAGTCCGCAAAATAGGGGTACTTGGCCTCCGTTGGGCAAGTCTTAAGTAGTAAAACATATCTAAACTCCTAAAAGAATCTAAACTTATGAATGCAGTTTTAAATCAATCGCTCCTTATACCAGCTAGTACCAGCTGGTACTTGGCTATTTTGGATGTTGCAAGTGTTTTTACAAAGTTAAATGTTTTTCATTCCAATTACTATTGTAGGAGGAAACTTATGGGATGGAATGGATCGAACGAATGAAATGCCTTAACTCTTTTATTTAGTTCTAGAATGTACACAAATATTGAAAATATACAACTCCCTCCTTAACACAACTGCTAGCAGCTGGCAACTACTCATAGCCGAATGGACTAATGCTAGCCGCTAAGAATGCACAGCATTTTGCTAAAATAACTTCAAAAAGAATTTAACTTTCACAGCTAATCGTAAAATGTAGTGGCTATTTACAAATTGAATTGCTTGAACATCAAGGGATATACTTTTACTATGTACGCATAGCATATCCTCAGTAGCTAAAAAGCAGCTTGTTTAACTACGAATTAAATTAATTCCGTTAGTGACAATGCTTGATCGAAACTAAATAGAATGCAGTAGGCGGGAGACAGTCTGACTATGGCTGTATGGGGGATGGATGGGGAGGGAAGATTGAACAAGTTAAGAACGAAACTGTATGTAAAGGTTATATAACAATAAAAAGTTCTTGTATTTGCTTAACTTAAGTTACAAGTAAAATGAAGATAAATACATAAACAAACAAAAATGCAGGAAAAATTTGCACATAAAAATGCAAACAATGTTTGACTTGGAGAGAAAGCGTTAGCCAAATTATTGTTACGCTTACCACGCTGGGTGTGCGTGAAGTGGCCCCTTAAGATGGTTGAGCACATTTTCAACAGGTTGTGAGTGGTTATCACTTTTTGGGGCATTATTTCAGAAAAATAGCAGCTGTGACTTATGCTCCGGCTTGGCAAGATGGAAACTTAGGAATTTTACGTTTTTATGAAGATTTTGATCCTTTCTAATGTAACGGCAGAAGTTTCAAAACAACACTAGGTTTGGTCAAAATCTCTTCGTTTCAACTTGATCATATTTTGCATGATTTCAAATGAAATCACGTCTGATCTTGGTCATCAAAGGCATAAAAATGAAAGTAGAAAGAGGAGATCGGTAGTGTTACTACTTCAAGAGTTTAGTAAACTTATTTAAAAGTGAATATTTTTTTTAGTCTGTCAACTTCTTCAGTGAAACTCTTTTCAGAAAAAGTCACAATCTCATTTGCATGTGTACAGTTTATAACATGTGTCTAATGAGTATATAGTTTTTCTGCAAAACAGAAGTCAGTCATTCGATTTGATGCGTTGCAATGGAAACTGGTCGAATGACAGAATTTTCATCACTTGTTGACTCATCTGGTATTAATTAATTAATTTGTTTACTTTTAAAACACCTTTATTTAATTGTTATAAGATTTTTTACATTTTATTGTGAAGTGATCTCTGCTTATCAATTGGCTTTTAAAAATAAACCAATTTCATTCTTATATTTGTCTTTTGCCGATTATCTGAAATGAGGAAAGGGGGAAGCAGGGTGAAGAAAAGCTTAATGAAAGAGAGGAAAAAAGGTACGAAAGGTTGTCTTGACAAGAATAACTGTTTCCTTCTTCATTAATAACACGTATTGAATCGACAAAACTTAGAGTTATCAATACTCCGTACTGAGACGTCATGTCGTGTTGTAATACAGATACTCAAATATTTCATAACTCTGTTATCACGTAACAAGATCTTGACCTTGAACGTGTAGACAAGTGGACATTCGAAGTGGTTTAAAAGCTGTTGGCTCTGTTCCCTTCATGTACAGCTGTTCATGGCTGAGCCGAACAAGTTATAAGGACAGAAAGAAAGAATGTTGTAGCACTCGGCAACTGGTGGTCATAGAAGGCAGCAGACTGCAGTGCAGGCACCTGAACTCCTAGTTGAACCATACATTTTCCGCGAGGCAATATGCATCAGTCCACGGTCTTGTGTTCCGCTGTTCTACTGCTGCTGGCGTTTAGCGCTTTTTCGCCCGTGACCCACGCCTTTACCGCCGGAGGAGGCGGGGATTTTGGCAGAAAAAGAAGCATGAACAAGGTAAATGAGTCACATCTATTCTAACTTTTCCATGAGAGACTTTCCTTTTATCTAGCTGTATATAGGATGTAATTGCGCCATTAAGTTGTAACAGATTAAAACATTTTTTTGTTCATTGAACACCAATTTTTTACAAATTTTTACATATTTTTTTTATAAAATTCGTTTTATTTTTTTCTTTCACCTTATTTTCTAGAACATTTTTCTATTCGTTGCCAAAAAAATACGTGATTTTTACAAAGTTCATAAGAAATTGCTGCAGTTTCATTTAAAAAAAATTTTTTTTTTAAAGTCCAACGTGACAGGCATTTTGTGAAATGACGCTTGATGGTTTTTATCCAAAATAGTTAGCGATGTCAAAGTTGCTTGCATTCTAGATCTGTTGCCATTTTTAAAATCACCGAGGATGGGGGAAGGGGTCTCTTATATTTACCCCCTTCCCCCCCCCCCCAAACACTGTTGTTTCGCCCTGAGTCGCGAATTTAAAGTTCACCTTGAAGTATCTGTGAAAAATACGTCATACTTGATAAATATGTTTCTCTTCAAGAACTCACAATACTAAAGCCTAGTTTCATTGTGATCGCTCGCGATCGCCGGATCGCTGAAAGTACAGCCAGTGGTTGTCAGCGGTTAAAATAGAAACACTATTTAGCGGTCGGGCAACCGTTAGCGATTATATGGAAACACTTTTAAGAGATCGGGCGATCACCAGCAATCGATCGTGAGAGATCGTACCCTTCAGAACCGCATTCCAATGATTCGGTGATTGTGAGAGATCGTAAGGAAACTAAGCTTAGCCGTAAAGATAACGCTGGTTAAGCTCATTCTCGAACCTTGAACTTATCACAGATGCACGAAGCTTTGGACACGATGTGCCGCGTGGCAGTCTACCAGTGCAGCCAAGCGTTTGAGCAGCAAAGACGCGAACTCCAGTAAAGTAGCAACACAAGTCCAGGGAAATCAGAGAGAGTCACGTCTTGGGATAAATTGGAAACTACTCTAAGAGCATAGTCCGTTCTTTTATAGAGTTTGGCAAGTAAACATAAAATTGCTCATCTCCAGTGTCATAACTAAAGGCCTGTAATTCAGAATGATGACTGCAATAAAAGCACAGTCTTAAAACTAAGTTTTTGTGTTGATGAATCACTTGTATGACTTGCAATTACAACTAACAATATCTCACCGTCACTTTCAAAAGTGGACCTTGCTATCTTCGTCTTGAAAACAAAAGTAGTTGTTTATAATTTTGATGTGTTTCCCTGGCTGTTACATTTTTGCTCTAAATAATTATCTTTTTTCTGTTTAGCGTTTTATATATTAACGGAAATCAGGCTTGTTCTACACCAACCGTGTCTCTTAACTGAACTTTTAGGTTAAACAATTCCGAGTGAGCACGTTTTTCGCAAAAGAAATCATTGATCTCAGATGTACCGGCGAGCGCATATGCTGAAGTTTTAGGGTAATATAGTGAGTAAGATGTTCTTACGGAATCTTCAGGACTCTCAAAGGCAAGCGTTAAAAATATCTAAAATATCAAAGTAATTCCCAGAACATTTGTTAACTGTTTGTATTACTCAATTTTTAGAGTTGTTTTGAATTCGTGGGCTTCCAAGTACTTTCAAGACAGTAAGTAATTTGCGTAAACACTGATTTTATTTTTGGCTCAGGTTCTCGCAACCCTGAGGCGAAAGGGTCGGATAAGGGCTTCTAAAGGGAATAATTGGCACGGGTGTTGTGCAAGTATTTTGAGGCGGTCCAACCTCTAGCCTTCCCTGAAGCGGGGTAAGTATGGCAATAGAGGGCGCCGAGGCCCAAACCCTCTAGGGGGCTTTCCCTCCCCCCCGGAAAAGTTTTAGAATATGGAGGCTCGAGATGGTTGGACACTGTGCTGGGAATTTGACAATTTACTTGACGGGGGGGGAAGTCTGATACGACCAATAGAGCGGAAACCGTGTGAGAGTGTGAAAGGGGTAGGGTGGAACTGTTTAATAGGTTTGGATTAGTGGAGTTGCGTGGTGTGGGTGGTGTTGTATTACGGAAAAAGTAAAGCAAAGATAATGTTAATTTCTCTCCGTAAAAAAACTTATGACAAATGTACTTTTTCTCGTCCGAACTTAAACGACCTTGTTTTTAGTTCTTTAGTGTTCGATATGAGTAACATTCTACAATTATCCCCCGAAGTGGAGGTGACTAGCGGTGGATATGGTCACCGACATTGAGTTGCTAATGATCCCGTAAAACCGTGCTGAAGCCCCACCCCGACATTGAGTTGCTAATGGTTCCGTAAAACCGTGCTTAAGCGCCCCACCCCCCGGTTCATGGCAACTGTTTTACCTGTAAAACCTTTTCCAGTTATAGTAACCCTGCAGTGTAAGTTCCCCTCCCTCTTTCAACATCTTCATCAGCTAAAATTTAATTTGTTTTAATTTTGGAAAGCTTTTATATTCTAAATGAATAACCAGTTTGTTAGTGTTAAAGTTATAAGATTCAAACACAAATAGGGGAAGACATTTTAAAAGGTGTGACCAATTTTTTTGATAGTCAACTGATGTTTACCACAACAAAGACACTTAAAATAATGAGCCTTGAGGTTTCTAATATAACTGTCTTGCCATCAGACTACTTCCATGTGTTGTACAATGCAGAGTGACCCAAATCATTCTTTTACCACGAGCGAACCTTCTATTTTTTTAACTGCAATTGCATTGATGATAATGATAAAAAACTTGAACTTGGGTAGTGTCCCTGTTCACAGTTAGAAGTATTGTTGGCTGAATTCAAAACGCAGGTCCAAATGCACTCCACTCTCGAATTATAGGTTCGCTCTAAGCCTCCTTCGAATATAAACAAGCCCAAGACACGCGAACAAGTACCCACCCACCCCTCTCTTAAGTTATGGTTAGAGCCAAGGTTAAGATAGATTCAGGTTGAAATTTAAGTTTAAGGGAGGGGTGGGTAGGTCGTTCCCGAGAAACCTCCACTATTCCCTGTGCTTGACAGTGCAAAAACGTCTAAAATAACATGACATGTAATGAAGACAAACACATCGTTCACGGGGAAGAGTTGTTTTATCTCTTTGCGGACTTATGTATTAATAACATTAACAAAATGATTCAAGCAAGTTAAGCATTTACAGCGCTTTGTAAGTTAAATGGATGGACATTGATAGCCTCCTCTGTATCAGTTTGTGGTATTTATATTACATCAGCAAGACATTTTGTCGTATGACAATCTTTGCTCTTCCTACAAAATACCTGTAATTAGAGCCTTGCCATAAAGAAGGTTTGAGCAATTGAAGCCCTGACCTGTCCCCGCAAACACTTATTTTCTTTTGCAACAAGAGATCATCACCATAATCAGTTTTATCATCATATTATGATACCATCGTCTTCATCAACATTTCTAGCATCACCTTCATCGTCACCAACGCTCTCATCATCAGGTTCATCACTGTCACCATTACCACCATCAACGTCATCAACATCGTCACTATCATCGCCATCATCATCCCCCTCTTCAAGATCATCATTAAGATCACCATCATTGTCATCATCAGTATTACTTCAGTAACTGGCATTATCAGTATCATCACATCATTATCCTCATGAATAGCATCTTTTTCATCGCCATCACCATCATCATAATTTTCATCACCATCATCATAACTTTCATCACCATCATCAGTGTCACCATCAATTTTGTCAATATTATTATGTTAAGAATCATCATCATCGCTATTATCACCATCGTCATCCCCTTCATTCTCCTCCTTATCATCATCTTCACCAACATCATTATAGCCAACTTCATAAAAAACGCATCATCACTATCATAAACACCATCATCACAATTGATATCCTCACGATAATAATCTTTACCATCACCATCAACATCTTCACCATCATCACCATCTTTAGTGTCATCACCAATATTTTCACTATTACCATCTTCAACATCACCACTAATACCACCACCACCTGATCATCACCACCATCACTGTCTTGAAAATACCTCTTGCCGCACTGCGAAGGAAAATAAGCGTTTGGGGGAAGGCTCTAGCAAGTTTCATTTTCTATGTCCAGACTTTGTCTCATGAGCCACCATGGTGTTTGTTTTGACACTTGACCCTTCTGCACTAAACAGACGCACTGAAGAGATTTTCCTTGAGGTGCTCCTCTTCTCCCTCCTCACTCGAGCAGCTCTGGGTAGTTTTCTTTTGTCCATTGCCCCGTACACAATCGTTGTCCGAACGGTTCCTAGGGGCCAGTGGTTTGCGTTCTCTAGTACAGCTGCACCATTGTAGTTCTTGTTCGAGTTTGTTGGTGCGCTGAAGGAAAAAGCACAGTATAAGAAACTCGTAGTTTTGGTTTGTCATATACTGTTTCGTTGAACATCCCACCCTAAAATTCGTGCGGTAGAAAAAGGTCCATTATATACCAAACTGGGTTCCGTGAGTATTCACCAGTTATCGTAGGGGAATCCTCGAACCCGGCGAAAGTACGAACATTTTTCTCCTTTGTTAGATCACCTTGCCGTGACATCACTGCTTTGCATAGATCTAATTTCACGAGTCAAACAAATTACTACTTGCCAGCATGAACCCGGGTTGACTGGCAGCCCGGGTTCGTACATCAATGCGGGTTATAAAAAAGTTACGTTCACATGGACCCGGGTTGCCTGCTATCAGAAGCATACCCACCTGACCCTGATTGGCTGCCATGCGAGGCGGATTCATTCAATGTTTGCGTGCTCCTGGTTTTCAATTTAGTTATTTTAATATCTCGAAGAAGCCTTACTGACTGCTTCATTTGTTTTAACAAAAAGTAGTCCAAGTTTAGAAAAATTTATGTTGACTTTTGAGAAAAAAGAGTCATTAGGATTGACCTGGGTCGTTGAACCCGTGTTTACATGATCTTATGTGTGAATTGTGCCAAGGCGGGTCAAACAGGGTCTCCAAACGGATTACCCGGCAAGAAGGGTCAGTAAGGCTCTTTTCTGAGAACGAAGTATTCTATTGGTCATTGAACAATAACATTAACAATAACTGACACTTTTTAACAATACGCTATTGTATGTTCTTTACGCATGATCAGTTTAAGAATAAAAGTTTTGGTTATTTGTATTGTGTTTTTATCCAATGGGATCTTTCGTTCTCAGAGTAGAGGGCGACTCAGAAGGGTTGACTCGGGTCACATTTAAGCAGTTACAGGCGTTTGACTGGAGAAGGGTTGCCAGCGATATCAGCACAACATGCTTAATACCTTTGTAGTAATAAGATAGGACAATGTGTGCCTGAAGGCAAAAGATATCTCCATGCAGCCAACAAAAATTGTATAAACGGGGGAGGCTACGACATCGAAAGACGGGATTCTCAGAGAATGATAATTACCTATACTAAAACAAGATGGCGACTGATTCTTTCACACATAATTCTTAACACATAAAAACGCAAGGAAAAGTTTTAACAACTCTAAACTTACCATAACGAATTGTTTTTACTACAGGGGTAAACTTCTTAAAAATACACGGCTTTCGCTATTATAGGTTCGCAATATACTGAGCCAAAGTGTAAAGCCGCTATCACTTTTCGCACGGGCGATTTTGCTATGTTTTATCGGAATATCGACTACTTTAGTTTGAACTATAAAATTGAATGAGTCAAAATTTAAGAAATGACGTCGTAATAAACCAGTCTATCTAAGCTAAAGGGAACTGCTGACCTCCTTGAGCGCGTTGTTCTCCTTCTTGATGGCCAACACGTACTGAAGCTTTTGATGGGGGTTCTGGTGACCAGAGAGCCGGGCATTCTCGTTTTCAACTCTCTGGAGAGTCTGCAGGTGGAAATGAGGTTTAAAATTAAGTGTTTACAATACAGCGGACAAACATCGAGCTTGTAAGCATGTCTTTAACAAAAAAAAAGGTAGAACAAAACTCAATTTAAGCTCTTTCTTCAATCCCGCGCTAAGAGAAGCCTCCTTACCAACCACAAACAAGCCTATACGCTTCCAGGATATCAGAACAGGGGGTTCTACACAAACACAGAAGTACCCACCTTGTCCTCCAGAAGAAGTAAGCCACAATTAGTGGTTCGACTAAGTCCAAGACTTAGTACCTATTTCTGTAAGAATAGGGTACAAAGCCCTGTCTTGCAATACCTTGAGGGTTCGAAAAGAGAACTGTTCATATTTATCTCAATAGCTTTTGTGTTTTGCGAAAGGTTATTTACTATAAGTTAATACATATGTTATTCAAAAATACAATTTCAAATCCTTGTTCAATTCAATAAAGAGTAATTGGCGAGTTTCATAACTCATCTTGCTTTATCAGCTGTTTTGTATTATAGAGATTGAACCGCAAATTGTTGGATCATGAAGCCGCCTGCCATAAAACTTTCGTTGTAATTGGACTTCTTTTTGACAATACACAGTTACCTACCGTTTCAAGTTTAAGTTTCTCTTCCTTAAGAGTCTCCACTCTGGACTTCATGTCTTCCTTCTCTCGAAACATCTGTTCATCAAGTTCACGTGTTCTAAAAGAAAAGGAAGCATCAGCCACGCTTTGTTTTGAAATGATTGAGTAATGGAGAGATGTAGAAGCCTCGTTCCACGTTCTTTGAAACAGATAACTTAAATTTAAATACCGATAACCAACCGGAATCATTTGTGGCCGTTAATTTTTGTTTTGAAACGGTTTTTTATGTTCTTACGACTTAAACCTCGCACATCCAAGATGGGGGGAGGGGGTTCAAAATGGAGAGAAGTTGAACGCGCGCCCGCAAATCACTCCGGTTGATTATGGGTCTTTAAGATCAGATAACTTGCGTGCGAAAGTTGATCGGCGTTCAAATTCTTGCTTTCGTTTTAACATCAGCTCGGATGCTCTGTCAACCCTGGTACGTGTAAATGTCGAGATTTTGAATATTTAATTAAAGCATATTTTCTAATTACATATGACTTCTTGTAACTTCGTATAACTTCAAGATAAAAAAAGTATCTATTTTGCAATTTTAACAGTAGTAATACCGTAGTTTTGTAGTTTAGACAGCTTCAACTGAGAGAAAAGTGTTTTACTGATTTAAGTGTTTTACTGATTGTGACACCAGAACAAATAAAGCTTGTATTTTCACAGCAGTTGATAAGAATTTTCATATACTTGTTTTAACAAAGAGACCGGGTTACCTAAGTGTTACGGTTGTCATAAAAATTGGTCCCCTTTACAATCAAAATGATATGTTCAATTTTTGGGTCCCTCCACCCCGCCAGTAGCTCCCCGGGTTAAGTTTAGAGTCTTTCTCCTGTTGCTATCTGGAAAAACTTGCTGATGTGATCGCATACTTTAAAGCGTACAGTAATCTACTAAAAGTGAGTACGAAAGGGCAAGAAAGCCACAGTTGACTTGGTAACCACATCACAACTCCGAGTTAACCTGATCTGAACATATTTGAAACATAGGGGAACCATATCTCTTACTGACATACTTTTCCAGCTCGTTCAGCATCATCTCCGAATCTTCTTGAGCAGTTTCCATGTTCAGAATGGATCTTGCTAACCTGATGGCCAAGAAATGAAACTGAATGAAGTGGATTCTATGTACATGAATACATTCTTGGTTTGCTTATGAATGTTATTTCGTAAAACTATTGTGAAATGACCTAATTTTAGTTATGTTTACTTTGTTTCTGTTAAACAAAACTGCAATAGCTACTCACTCATCCTCCAGATGCAGTTTCTCCTCCGTCAATTTGTCCTGAAGATTGGAAATCAAGCAAAGCGTTTTGTAACTACGAAGTATAGCTGTAAATAGACACACCAATTAACGATAAAATAAAGTTAAGATTCGATAACAACAATAACAAAACCAACTAAAGTAATAAGAATACTAATACTACTACTAATAAATATTAATAGTAATAATAATAACAATAAAATAAATATAATAGTAAACTTATTATTATTATTATTATTATTTATGTTATCATTATTATATTCTTATTCTTATCTTCTTACTATTATTATAAAAAAAGGTATAGTAGCAATGATAAACTATATTTAGAAAGGGTGACACAAAAAAGCTAAAATCTTTTAAACATGTGACTCTCAGATAACAAATACTATGTCTAAACGTTTTCATTATGATAATGATTTCGATAGTACTTGCGATCATCTTCAAAGGCTCTGAAGATGATCTTAACAATTGTAAAGGTTGAAGCTTTTATCACGGCGGAGCATATCCTTTCCATACTTCTAACAGCTAAAAGCAGAAACACTTCCACACCAAAAACATATGGCAAAGATATCCCAGAGAAGGAGGACAACATGAACCAGATCTGAACTGGTTTAAAGCGCAAGGATAACTCAAGACACTTACACAAGAGCTCTTTACTTCAAGGTAACACGTTCTGGTTTCTGTAAGCTGCTCGTTGAGTCGCTCAATCTCTGACTTCCTACAAGTTAAAAGACCACACCAAGCGAGTACGTCACAAACCGTATTGAATGAAAGTCAGGACTTCAAGGTAAAGTCCCTCAATTTACAACTGACTGAAAAACTTCGCGATAACGTGGTAAACTTAAAAAACAAGACACAAATACCCGCAATCAACAGATAAAAGATCTAGAGCAAGTGAAATCCGAGAAAATTGAAATATCAAAGAAGAGTAGTACAACAAGCACCTATTCTGGGAAGTGGAGGTCGTGTGTGCCACCTCAAAGTTAAGGAATTTTATTGACAGGTTAAGCAAAGCTTGCGTTAGCCTAACAATGAAATTCCCTACACCTTTTTCCTCACCAAGGTCCCCTGATTTTTCTCTGAACTATTGCAACCTTGGAGGTGTACAAACTTGCTGCTCACCAGTACGCAGGATAACAATTGTACTAGCATATACCAAAACGGTGAATAAAAGTAAAAAAATTGGAGAAATTCTAACTTCTAGATGAGTAGACAAACTGAAGCTCAATTTCAATCGCGCAAAAATAATGCAATACATGACGAATTTAGTGCATAACTAAGTTCAACAAGAAATAAGGGGAAAAGATTAAATTTAGAGTTGTTTGAGGTTAAAAGGGAGCAGGCACAAAAAGTAAACCATTTTTGTGTGTATTACTGAGGTTTCAACTAGAATAGGTAAACCGAACTTTCCTTTTTTATGGTTTCTTTTTCTTTTGTTTTGTTTTTCAATTTGTCTTGTAAAAAATAAAAATGTCTGCTTTAAACCTGTCTTCTACAACTCCAGTTTAATTTGTAATTGTTATAAAGGTATAAAAAAATTGTTGGAAGTGATAAAATAATAAAGTTTGTTGATTAAAAATATAATAATAATAATGATAACAGTAATAGCATTAATCATGGTAATGATAATAACAATAATAATTATAATATCAATAATAAAAAATAAAATAAAACAATAATAATAATAATAATAATAATAATAATAGTATTAAATTACTATTCTTACTACAATAGTATCTTAAGCTCACCTGTCCTTGATGTCTTCTCTCTCGTACTCTAGCTGATACTCCAACTTGCGCAGTTCAGTCTGCGCAAGCTCCAGCTCTACTTTCTGTTTCTCGAACTTCTGAATCTGGGTTTTGAGTTGCTCAACTTCCTCAGCCTTTTCCGTCTGGGTTTTCTCTAAGTGATCGATTACCTTTTGAAGTTTTGCCTTGAAGGATAAAACTTTGTATAAGCCATGTTCAACCCAAGATCTGAGTCACGAAGTTATTTTACTCCCGTTGTACTAATATCAGTGCTACAAACATCAGCAAGAATGCAGAGAAGCAAGTATTGTCCAATTTCATAACACGCTACGACACCCGTAAAGTGCTTGTCATATGTGTTTTATTCTTATTGAGGACCTTTAAGACATTCTTAAGCTTCGTAAATAGAGTGGAGACGGAAGAATCCCTACGTACTAGTGTGAACTATGAAAACGGAGATGGAAGATCCCTTACGTACTAGGGTGAACCATGAAAACGGAGACGGAAGAATCCTTACGGAATAGTGTGAACCATGAAAACGGAGATAGAAGAATTCGTACGTACTAGTGTGAATCATAAAAACGGAGACGGAAGAATGCTTACGGGCTAATGTGAACCATGAAAACGGAGATGGAAGATCCCTTACGTACTAGTGTGAGCCATGTAAACGGAGACGGAAGAATGCTTACATACTAGTGTGAACTATGAAAACGGAGATGGAAGAATGCTTACGTACTAGTGTGAACCATGAAACAGAGACGGGAGAATCCTTACCCTTTAGTGTGAACCATGAAAACGGAGACGAGGGAACTAGCGGATGCTCGACGGAAGGAAGGGATCTTTCCTTTTTCTACCGTCGCCTCTTCTGCTTATGTGGAGCTTACATCGCAAGCTTCCAAGTGTAAGCTCATATTAACGTAAGCTCCAGCGTAAACGGAAGATTGAGCCATCTCCGTCCTTGCTTCTGTCGCTGGTGTGAACCAAGCTTAAGCTACGTAGCAATTTTTTTTATTTATTTATTGAGCTTCCACTGTATATTAAGGCAATGCAAATAAGTATTTATACAGTGAGGCCAGACTTCAACAGGCTTAGGGCCCTTCAAAGTAGACTGCCTGAATCTCAAAAAATATTGATATGGATTTTGCTTTAGAGGAAATTTTGATATCAAACATGACAAAATCGCTTCCAGTTATAAAATAACCCAGCAAAAGGAAGTAAGGACCCGACAACGCGCTTATGACGTCATAACTGGAACTCGATTTGAACATCTGCAGCAATCAAAATACAACCTCCAACCATTCCAATGCTACCTTCAAGCACTTGCAAACGAAATCCTGTTCGGGCCCATTCTTTCTCCTGCTCAGCCGTTTTAAAACCAGAGATATGTTTTGCTATATTTGGGTTGCTAGTTTCTCTACGAATTTATACATTTAAAAGTGTTCTTATGAAAAAAGGTTAACTAGAGTTATTTGCATAGCAGCAAAAAGATGCTATGGTCTTGTAAGCCCAAAACTCCGGATGCCGTTGTAACCCGATGGTAGTGCCAGACAGAGGCTCCATTCTTGTCAAGTATGCGAACAAGAGGGGGCCTGGTTCTGTAACCGTGTTCATCACATTTCAAAATGGCAGCGTCTGGAAATTCGCCTACAGAAAACCTCGATTTGTGGACTTACAAAAACATTTAAAATTATGTTATGAAATTGGCTTAAACTATATTCAAAGAGATGTTTTAGCTCAGTTAGACGAAACAGCGAAGGTCCCTGGGTCTAGTGCAATTTCTTAAAGCATTGTAGAACTCTTTATACCTGGTTCTCCTTGAACATGTCAATCTGTTCTGACTGGCTGTCAAACATGGCAGACATGTCGTTTGATTGCGCGATGTTCTGTAGTTCGCTCACACGTAATCCGTGTCTCTGCTGTTCGACAATTGATTCCTCTTGTACTCGCATCAGCTGTATTCAGGTGCAACAAGCATGTTACTTACTGGAAGGTTTCAGCAAGGCTGTACATTTTAAAAATTATTCAAGTCTTATATTAGTTGTAACTGAACTAGATCTCTTAGCACAAAATCTTTGAAGAAGAATTTGAAAACGTTATTACCTACAGTGAAGTGGATACATTTCACATTTCCTAAACCTTTGCCAAAAAATCATATTTACTCGTCTTTCAATTTTTTAGCTTGTATACTACTACCTATATTTAGATTACACTTTTGCGAACCTCGTTCCCAGGCTCTTTTCTCTCCCGAGAGAAAGACCCTGGTTGGGTCTGGTCACGTGCCACTCGGATGCTTGGTGGTAGTAAATGAAATAATCGAACATGTGCGTTTGTTTTGACGAAAATATTACATTTTCCTAGCTACACAAGGCTACAAAAGAACAAGAATCAACCTTAAAAATGTCTTCCACATTTATTCTATTTGTTAGCATCCAGAATACGGGTGCCCCACCAGGATCTTCCTCTCGGGAGAGGAAAGAACCTTTGAACAGTTGCACTCTCCCCTGTGATCTTCGGATTCGAACAATCTGCCACCATACTCAGGTTGTAGTTAGATTATTCCTTTCTTGTATGTTTCTAGTTTTAAATTAGTTTGTATTGTAAATAGGCACAGCTAGGATAGACTTTGCAAGCTTTTACCTACTCGAGGAGCCACTAGTTATTCAGGTTTTACTGTTGTGTCACCCTCGAACGTTCAATGAAGTTATTAATGTTATTCTTTTAACGATCATACCTTGGAGATCTACCTTTAATTATACTAATTAGGCAGCCCCTTCATTATTAATATAGAGGTTTCTTTATTTAGATTTGACCAAGGTCGAACCCGGGTAGGCTTGTGGTGTGTAAACAGGGCTTAAAATAGACAAATTGTAATCGTCCAATTCAAAAGGTTTTGGTTCTTTAGTCCGCAAAAATGAAAATAAAAGTATCTTAAGGAAAAAAATCGTATTGAGATAGCGGGATTTCGAGTTATCGAGGTTAAATTTACAGTACACAATAAATTTAACGGAAATCGCTTTTAGTAAGAGTTAACGGGAAATTCGAGCGTAACTGTACTTTAGTTTTATCGGTGTTCTATTTTTCTTTTTTGGAAAACTTTGATAATCAAAACGGCACAATATTCTGGAATGACTTCTACTGTATGAAATGACTGCTATAAAGCTCCTTGAGGCACCTGCATTTATTAAAAATTTTGCCGGAACTCTACTAAAAAGCTTGTTTATCAAGAAAGAATTTGGTTAGTGTTATTGAGAAAGAGAGAGAAAGAGGGGGGGGAGTGGGAGTTGCTGGCTGAATGGATGGATAAATAGAATAATAATGAAATAAAGCTTTTCCTAAACCGAGAGCTCACCTGCTCCTGGAGTGACTTGGCTTGCTCTGCTTTCTTCATCAACTCGGTCTGTTTCAGAATGTAAACAACACCGAGGTGAAACTCTAATTAACTCTAAATAACTCGTTTTATAGCCTCAAAGGCAACCTTTTGCTCTGTAAGACACCGAGGCGAAACTCTAATTAGGGTTTACAACGCTTGTCTAGTCTCAATTTTAAATGCAACCCTTTGCTCCGTCTTCTGCTCGTATAAATTAACAAAAGGTTAGTATTACGATGTTGTGGCCCCCAAATTGGAACTGTGTTGACAAACCACTTAACGGCAGTTTTACTGTGTTTACTTACGAGGAAACCAAACTAACTTGAACTTATTTAAAACACTAATCGGAAACACATGTAGAGAATGGGCACAAGCACACAAAAAACTGGGGTAAAATGGTCCATCTTTAAATCGATTCCGATGCTTCCATATCTTTTCTGTTGCGTCATTAGGATATTTGCGTGATGAAAGGCAAATACAACTACCAAATGCTCTAATTTTTTTTCTTATTTTAATTCGCTCCTGAGAGTAATAGTACAACAGGCATTAACTAGCCTGCAAAAGAAAGTGGGCAGAACATTTTGGTCAGTGTAGTATACCAAAAAACCTCGAAAACAAGCCTATGGCCTTCTTTTCTTTTAAAGCCCTTGGTGGGCTTCTTTTTGTCAGGTAGTTTTTGCAAACTCAAGAGGTTGGCTTTTACTAGATGATTGCTGCAAATTTTGAAATCGACGGCCAACATGACGTGTGCTTAAATGTCAAATAATACTTAAGAAACACCGACGAACCTCATTATGTAATGTCTCTAAAAAGAAAGGCTTTCTTTTCGCGATCACTTTTGCAAACTCAAGTTGAGGGGGGGAGCAGTTTTGAGATAAAGCCCACTATAAATGTTCTATTCTTGGTTTGCATGTGACGTCATAACCGCCTTGTTGGTGTACAACAACAATAGAGTTGTAATTACGTTCTTTTGTTGTGTACACCAGCAAAGCCGCCTTACCCTTTGTCGTTTAAATCCCTGGAGATTGAGTGCAAACCAAGAATAGTAAGCAGAAGCTAGACTGGTTATGAAACTCGCAAGCTTCTACTTTTGTTAGATGTTTTTGTTTTCCGTTTCGCAGTGTCTCTTCACAATAGCAGAACACAGAATGACAACAACAGGACTCAAAAAGCTATTGGAGTATTCAACCAACACGTTTTAAGAGAGTTAGAAGAAGATCTAAATAGAAATCAAACAAAACATTCCACAAGTTATTTCATTTATTTAAAACGCTCTTCAACGTGATGCGATACAAAATTATGCATACGTCCAACTACATATTTCTTTAAATACCTACCGATATGACGTGCATAAACGGGTCTACAAAAACTGTAGTTTATGATGTTTGTTTATACTGGATAAATAGGCAGTGAACTGATGCTGCCTCGATTGGCTTAGCTATTTGCGGATCAGTCCTATAAAACAAATGTAACCTTTACTTGTATAATTAAAATGATGATGATGATGATGAAAAGGACACTTTCACACTGCAACTAAACTACAGCTTAGCATACACGGCGCAAGGTTACAAGGCACTTCGAAGGCTTCGAGCAGGTGTAATCACACACCCTGCCGAAAGCCGAGTTGTCGCCTGGATACGAGCTTAACTAACAGCAGTGCATAACAAGAGTAAGATAATTCCAATGTTTACTAGCAGGCCAAAAATGATACCAAATGCAGTTCGCGAATTCGGAGTTCTCTGGATTAGACTGACACTAAAAGCTGGATCTTTGAAACTAATTCAAAACAGGAGTTTGTATTTTGTAATCTCGTATAATCAGTTCTTTGACAATTGCTTGTCAACCGTATTTGTGGATTTCAATTAAGATCAAACAGTTTCGACTATTAAAACAAGACAAAAACACAAGCTTTATTGTTAGATGTCAAAACCTGAGCATCCATAAGTTTATTCCAAATGTTTGATAACGTACAACTTTTTTCGGTCTTGAAACTGACACAAATACACTTGGCATTTCTTAACGAACTAGCTGTTGCATCTTTCGGTTAACATTATCTTGTCGTACTTCCATACTTTCCTTTGTCGTGTGATGACTTGTTCTTACACGAAACTGATTTTAGAGGCTTTATGATTTGACTTCAAGTACAACTTCTCAGATTTTGAATTCGCAATGTTCCTTTGAACAAGGTTACCTTCAGAGCTTGTCGTAGTAAACAGGGAGACGACCACGAGATTTGAATCGACAACGCTTTTGAGACTGACTCTTGTCAAGAAATAAGTCTTACCAAGAAGTCGTACTCCGAGTCGAAGTCGTACTTGTCGTCAGATCGAAAGGTCACTATTTTTTTCTTTATGGCTACGGCAACAATACATGTGCAATAAGTAGCGATCATCTTCAAACTCAGTCTTGTTATGATACTGAACAGTTTTGCAGTATCTTGAATGAATATTAAATATGATCCGCAAGCAGTCTGGTTTGCGTTATAGATAAATACCTAACTGAGTTTACTTAAGGTAGAAAACTGAGGACATTACCCCAGAAGCAATCAGTTCAGATCGAATGGATTTGATCTGAAAAGGATCCTCGTATACTGATACACTCCGTGTGTTCCAGATAGAATCCATAAAAGTGCCTGTATCCTAAATAAATAAGTCTTTAAAAAGGTTTGTAAACGTATTCCATAAAGTCGGTATTAAAAATACTAAAAAACCGAACTGCATTGGAGACTGAAGGCGTCGCTACTGGCGGGTTTGTTTGGGGCTTTTACCAACTGATAGGTAAAAAATCTACAGCATCAGTAAATTCGCAATAAATTAAATACAAATGACTTGCATCTTGAAATAAAAATACCACTAACAAAGGAAACCCGATAAATAAGTTTCATGGAAATATATTGAAATATATACAGTGGTAACACCTTCATTTACATAACTTCGTTTGAGGGTTTGCTTTCCATTCTGCGGGCAAACACCGTTTTATGTTTAAAACATAAAAGTTGGGATTAAAAACAAAAATTGTATGAATACTCTGTTTAATGCCTGTTGTTGATGTGCTTAATTCTGCCAATCAACAGTTTAAGGTATATAGTTATATAATATGTACAAAACCGACCAAGGTATAAATTAGTTCCTTTAAAATATAAAAATAGTGTACGTATAGACTTGTTTTTTGGCTATGTCAATTGTTAAATGCTTTTTTTCTTTTAGTTTGATTCGTCTAAAAGCTCAAGGTACGTAAAAGCAATCATTTTCGACTGTTAGTTCGCAAAAAACGCACTTTAAAGTTAGACATCTATCCCTATACATTAGAGCGACGACGCAATGCATATCCGTTGAAATAATTGTCGGGATAAAACTTATCAACGTTTTTAGCCAGAAACTGCATCTGAAAACAGTTTCTAAAACACCAAACTCCAGCAAAGCTAAGAGTGAAAGCTTTATGAATTCAATCTTGGGGCAAAGACTTCACAGTAACATTAGGGTGACTCTTTATCATTAGACAACGGGCTTGGACTTCAGCAAGCTTCATGCTCGTGCCTTCTCTACTTCTGATGGAATATATGGATCTTGTTTGAAGCGAGTTTCCTCGTATCAGTAGAGCTTTGCCTGTTGACTGTGAGCAACTTGTTCTAGCATATCATCAGAGTTCAAGGCAGCTCTTGGAAACGTCATCACGCCCATTTGTCAAGCAAACCACCATAACTATTAAGCTGCTGCTGTTTACAGGCCCACAGAACAACACAAATACAGCAACCGGTACAGGGTATTGTTGACTCTTCGTCTCCAAAACGATGCCACAACAACAGGGGACGCATTCCGTTGTGCAGTTACTCACGGTTTCTAGTAAACTGTGGACTATGTCAAACAATTGATACAAGACACAAGTGGTATTAATAGCATTGGTGGCAGCTCATGTTCTTTTTCAAAGTGGTGGACGAACTTTGCCCCTGTTAACAGTTGCATCAGTCGCCAAGCAGTAGCCTAGGCTGGACATGACTAACGGCAGCTCGGATTCTTTTTCAAAATGGCGGTCGAACTTAGCCCAGGTAAACCGCTGCACCAATCACCAAGCAGTGTTCTGGGCACAAAACAAACTCGTTCACTTCATGTTACATGGAGACGTGGCGATTACCTCAAAAATCTGCCAATTTCGTGATGTCGTCTCACATTATTCGTAGTCCAATACCACTAATAGTGACCTTACTTTCAAACGGTAAACAGTAATCTGGTTGGCCTCATTACTTTAGTCTGAGAGGGTAATACCATCAGACGAGGTGAGGCGGAGAGAGGAAGGAGCGGTGGACAAGATTGGTGTTACGTGAACCAATCGCTACCAGTGTCAGCTGAGGCCCTTTTGAAGAAATCAACAGATGGGCGGTTAGAACACCTCCAGGAGACTAGGTGAGCCCAGACTCACAAAGGGAACCTCGTTTGCAAGTACAGAAACAGGGTAGTGTTTAAAAACACTCTTCGTGAGGTAAACGGAAAGTATATTATTTAACTTACAACGACAAAGAACGTTAACAACCAAGACCCCTACCTTTTAGATAATGAAAATAACGAAAAACAGAATGGGAACAACGACAATGAAGTCTCAATTTTTAATCCCAATTTCAAATAATACACAGGGCAAAAACTTGCCAACCTAATTTAATGAAAATTATCTAGAACTTCAAAACAAAACGGAAAAGGTAGAAATGAGGCAAAAGGACTAAACAGTTGAAAGCAAACAGAGACACTTTAGCAATTTCTTAAATGGGGGGTCGGGGTGAGTGTGTCTTGAAGTGGGAGAGGAAGGCTGAAGAGACTCTGTCTCTATAATTCTTTTTGGTGTTACAAAACGTTTCTAGTGTGTCTGAAAAAGGATTGGTTATATATTGAACTAAATTTGATTTGTTCATAGAACCGTCGTTTGGAAGCCTCAGGAAGGGAAACCCTTATTCTGTACGCAAACAAGGTAGCGCTGACAAGCGCTCTTTATGAACAAGGGCTCAGGACCTATATCACATAGTAAAGTGTTAAACAGCCTCACACAATAGAAATTCACTTATTTAAATTATCCACCTGTTGGTGGTAATTGCAGTAAGATGCACGCAGGTTCATGCTGCTGTTTTATTCATGACTTCATCAGTGATAATTTGTTCGTTAGATGGAAGACCAAGCGGATCTGAACAGAAGGCAATATTTACCTACAGAGTTGGGAAAACCTCAAAACAAAGTACGCACACCATTTGGTTTAGCATGCTTACATTCATGTATAACCTTATTGGAACGGTTCCACATCTAAGACGACGTAATTGTTGCAGTTTTTTTCAAAAATGTTCAGTTTTGCTCTGAGAGGTAATTTCAACAACTTACTTGTTCACCAGAAAACAAGAGCAAAATCCTCTCTAACAGAAATAAAAATCCTCCCTAACAGAAGATAACCCTCATGCTGATCAAAGATAGCTCTTGGAATCATCATTACGTAGATTTCAACATGTAGTTTCCATAGTCAAAGTACTATTTGAAACATAGAGCGCACGAATATGTAGACTGCGAGTAGTCTCCTCTTTTCCTCCAGGAGATCGTCGAGAGAGCGCGCGAAATATGGAGCGAGGACAA
>JAOBRG010036901.1:0-22477 GCA_027574985.1 Umimayanthus nakama | reverse complement strand
CAGTATAAAGGATTTATACCGTGAGTAGAGAGCCAATCAGATTACCGGAATTTCAATATCCAGTGCTCGGTATTTAAGAAAACAAGTTATTTTGAAGCCATTAATAGCGAGATATTCCAACAAAGTTAACCATAACAACTTCAACAAGCTACGCAAATTCCTGTTGGAATAACTGTTCACATACGAGCTAAGTAGTAAACTAGAACTCAAATTCCACTAAAGTTTTAAACACCATGAGTACATAATTTCCATAAGGCATATAACATGGAACAATTAGTGCTCAATGAAAATGTAAGCTTGATATATCCAATAGTTTTGAAAAAAAGTTTTCATGGAAATGACATCTACGGAACATTGGGTTTCCAGACTTTTTCCAGGCTCATGTTTCAAGAATAATTTATTTTTAAGCCTTGAAGTTGGATTAGGGCTGTATTATGCTAATGAAGCAATTGTAAACAGCGATGTTATTCCGAAATTTACCTACTGACCTCAACAACCCATAACTGATATACTTTCCTTCAGGACGACCTGGAAGACGAAGAGCCTTTCGCATTTCGTCGAGTAACAAAGAGATATTCGATTGTAAGCTGACCATTAACCTTGTTCATCAGCATAACAACTCATGATTTAATCCGTATAACAACAGGGAATGTTAAGGGCGTGTTAACGGTGTTGACTCGTTGCAAACAAACACAAACGGCTTACGATGAGCTGCTAAAGCGTATACGCTATAAATTTTTGCTTTCTTTTTCTTCTGTCAGTGCTAGCAAAAACAGACACTTGTCGACGAATCTTGACCAGTCAAAACAAGTGACAAAGAAGCCGAAGTGGAGGGCCTTTCTCATGTCTTCTATCGCGAACAGTTTTTTTTTATCGTCGAAGTTTGTCTTGAATCGCAAAGTGTTTGTGTTTGTATACGATGAAATCCAAGTAACCATTAGTTTGTGTGCAGTGTTGACAAATGATCATGGAGAGAAATAACAAATAATCAAACAGTATTGATGTTTCTTTCATCCTAGCAAAGACGTAACCCGCAAAAATGATAACCCTTCCGAGGGGGAACTCCAGAAAAATGACAAGGGGATCCGAAAATTAAGCTAAACGCGAAAACCTAGAAATGCCAAATTTAGCTACATTCGGTACCCTAAAAACATTAATTTTATGGAAAAAAAAAGCGCGAGTCGCGATGGAATGGCTTCGAATATTCTTTTTCTGTGCCATTTAGTTTTTTAATAATTTCTCAGAATATTTTTGACAATTTTGTAAATGGCTTCTGTTCTCTTTACAATTTTAGGAACGGTGTCAAAATTGTACCGAAAAAACCCAAAAAGTTAAGAAAGGATGTCCTAAAATACCAAAGAGCAAGCACAAATTACATGCACTAGTTGCGTGCCCTTGTCCGCCCAGATTGAGGAAATTCACATGGCTATCCTTGCTTTAAAATCGAACAATTCAAGAACAGCTTAAAGACCCACAACAAGTTTTATATTTTCTACTTTCAAAAATTTTGTTTACTTATACTTTTATCAGAAATTGTAAACTAGTAGTTGTCAATATTGAAAGTAAGCAGAGTTATTTTTAAGGTGCCGAAAACGATTACTGTAAACTTTCTGATCCTCTGTCATTTTTCCGTGTATTTCTCCCCCTTTAGTTTGGAAAGTAATACAGATAGAGAATATAAGTCGATAACAACGTTTTTAACGCTTTGTTGAAACTGTTACGTTGCAATTAAAGATAACCTTTCAAATAACTATTTAACAAACGGTATTGAGTCTATTAAAACTTACTAAGCTTCCTAATAAAACTAAAACTTCATGGAGTATTTTCAGCAACTTTGTATAACTGTTGCTGTTAGACTTAAAAACTGTTAATTGAAGTCTGATAAAATTATTTAACAGTATATGTCTAGTTCCAACTACTTTGACTTTCTACTTTTCTGCGCTCAGTAACTTATGCAATTTTGGTACATTTTGTCATGGTTAAATTGAATAGTGCGAATTGATTTCAAAGTTTTTGATAATCAAGAGAAGATCGGTTCTCTACAACATGTTACTTTGAAATGATACAATTCTACCTAGTATAGGTAGAATCAAGAAGGGAAAATTTTTAAATTGTATACTCTGTTAGACCAACTTTCAGTAAAGTATTGACCAAACAAGGATTTTTTCAAGCTTTAATCAGGGTTCAGAGCATGAGACATGCTCCCTAAATATGCTGGGCCAGATATGTTGAATCTGGAAACAGCCCCGTCTCGGTTAAGGGAGGGTCGATGCGCACAAAAACATAAGGTTCACGAACCCCTTTTTAAAGTCAGTAAATATCCCTGTCCAAAATCTTTGTTTTGTCGATATAGAAAATCTGTGACGGCTCTTCAGGCAGAGTGTAGCGTAGTTAGAAAACATTTCACGTGGTTTGATCCTCGATTACCGAGTGAACAGGACTAGCTCAGTCGAAAATTTACAGAAAGTTTATCGTACACAGATTTTGTAATTTGTAATTACCTCCCCGGAAATAACCTCCATTGGACCAAAATATTTATCCTTGTTTAATTTTGTTCCTCAGCAGTTAAAGTTTGAAAGCGCTGTAGGCAATTTTAGACCCTTTTAGACCCATATAAAAATCTCGAAGACAGTCCTGAAACGGCAGATACGTACGACATTTTACGTTCCTAAGGACAAATATGTAAGATCAGTCCAAATAATATTTGCAGCACTCAACAGCCTCTTCACCTTACTGAGGAATTTGAAACTCGTATCACATTTCGAATCGAGAAAGACATTAAAAATAACTCACTAGTAATTCTTAATGATGGGTTCATGCTTTTTTTAGGTCCAGTACAACGTCATCAACCCCAAAGCAGTGACCATGGGCCAGCTGTATGGCAGGTTTGACCCTGTGTCCCACGAGTGGTCCGACGGTAGGTTAACCAGTAATACATCTCATCAAAGATCACAAACACCGTCGGCGTAGCATGCAGTTTTCCTTTTGTTAATGGTTGATTTCATTTGTAACAATCGATGTCGTTCCCAACAACAACCTGTTGTCTGTTTCTTAAGGGGACAAAGCTGTGATTTCAGAATTACAACTGATGCTTATACTAACACTAATTCTAATTTAAAACTCTAAAAGAAGAACTAGTTAAACAGAAAAAAGAAAGTAAAAATAAATTAAGCATAAATAAATCAATACCCATGACCACCAGCATTCCAGTCATATACACTACCACTACACGCTTTATTTTATAAGAACCACTAAAATTTGGCCGAGCCTCGTTGTTCTTAACTTTTTAGGAAATTTCAGCCTCAATTGTTGATAATCTTGAGCTGTAAAAACTAGTCCTAAAAATTTCACATGTACTTAACTTGTCATCTTTACGCCGGGCGTTATTATAAGCCGAATGAATCGCAATAGAAATTTAATTGATCTCAACACTTGGTGCATTTCAACGCTCAATACAGCCCAGTTTGAGGAAAGAGTTGTATAATAGAATTTTATTAGAAAAAATAAACTTTGCGTTTATGACTCCAAATCCCAGCCTCGTTGTTCTTAATTTTTGGCCAAATTTGATTCTCGTTGGTCTTGTAAAGTTGTTCTTATAAAAATACGTGTTTGCCGACAACTTGGTTTAGTGCTGTTCACATCCTTTTTTACTGTAGTTGCGATACAAATGGCATCAACTCTTAAGTCTGAGTACATACTGCTTTTCCGCTCTGTTCTCCAAACCTTCTCGAGCGCTTGAATTGCTTAAGCTGTACTTCTGTGAATTCATGAAGAAGGAAATGTAGTGGGGGCTGTAAATAAAGCTGAGACGTTTTGTCTCTTCGTAGGAGTGTTGGCGAACACGTTTCGAGAGCATGCGTCCTCCACGACTCGGGACCGAAAATGGATTATATTTGATGGTCCAGTTGATGCTGTGTGGATAGAAAACATGAATACGGTGCTGGATGATAACAAGAAGGTATGTGTTTTCATGGCCTCAACTGGCAATACTTTGGTACCTTTACAAAATTTAGTGTTTTGAAAAATACTTCTTTTGCTCCCTTGCTCCGTTTTTGCTTTTTGCTGGAAACGTTAGCTTCGGCCCGCGTATTTAATATCAAACAAAAAACGGCCTAAGGTTGGAGGGAGTATGGGGAGATCAATCGGACATCTCTCCCATTATTTTCAATTCGATGCAGATAAGAAGCTGTTATTAAAGAAAAAGATTACTTGTTGAGCACACCAAAGTGAACAAAATGTAAGATATTAGCTTATATCTAGAATGTGTGATATCAATATGATGCTGTGAATCTGAACATATACGAAGTCTTATATCATACTTGAAAAAATCTATCAGAAACTTCATCAGTTTCTTCTCAGCTTATCAGCTCTGTCATAGCGCTTGACATAGTTTTAGCGGCTAAGATTGCAGATGAATTTAGGTGTTGTCAGCTTCTTGCAAGTAAGTTGCGCTAGATTTCGACTTGTTCTTTCTTTGTTGTGCTGCAGCTCTGTCTTATGAGTGGAGAGATCATTCAGATGAGTTCTAAACAGAACATGATCTTTGAACCAAAAGATTTGGAACAAGCTTCACCAGCCACAGTTAGCAGGTAGGAAAATAAAGGTTTTTAACGGGCTCTTGTCAAAATGTCGTATAACTTGGGCAATGCAGTTCAATACAGCTTTTTTGTTACAGTACAATACGATACAATACAAAATGTTATAATATAATGTATACAATATATGGTAATATGATATAATACAACATTACATAGCATAGTATAAAATAAAATAACATAACAAAACATAATAAATATAATATAGTAATTTGTTAGTTTTCCCCAAAGGGCTTTTCAAGAGCTACATACAGCGATACTGAATAATAGTTCAAAAATTTATTGTTTAAAAAGGTAATTGCCCAAGATAGACGTTTTTTGCTTGCACGTCTTTCTAAAAACATATAGAAAACTTTTATTTTTGTTATTGAGTAGAGGAAAATGTTAGATCATTTTAGTCATATCATATTTGTAGAGAAGAAGTTTTTTGTTGTTTTCGCACATTTGCAATTTTCTTTTGGTAAGACTATTAAACACACAATTCCGGTATAAAAAGATTATTCGGTCCGTTTACACGTTCATTTGACACTCGGCCACTGTAGTGAACAACTTCACTTCACTCGTTGCTTCTTACTTGTTTGCCTAAAGATACAACTAATACTCAGCTTCAGTCGACTACTCCAGTCCTATTTATCTATTTCTTGCTTTTTAACTCCAGTCTCGAAGAAGTTAAATCTTAAATTTCGAGCCTCAAAGTGTAGAGAGGAAGGATATACACTCTTGTAGCAGAACATCTTTTTACCTACGTTTACTTCTATCTCCCTCGGTTTTGATTCAGGTGTGGTATGATTTACATGGAGTCCACTCAGCTGGGATGGGAGCCGCTCGTTGCCTCGTGGATGCAGCAGGAATTCCCGTCCAATTTGAGCAGTGCCAGCAAGGAAGCGATTCAAGTGAGTACCTTCCGTAATGACCTCTTATGGTTAGTTAGACTGTGACGGAGGTTGATACTTTTGAATGGTATGATGCTGTTACATTAGTATTTTGACACTTATTTGAAGGGTTCACAAGTTAATGTTACCTATACTTCTTAAGTAATAGACAATAAAGATTCTAGAACCTTGGCATTGACTCGTAAATTTCTTACTATCTATTACAACAAAATTTTACCTTTTTTTAAAGGAAATATTCCACGGTTGAATTGTGGCAGTTTATCCTCTTCACTGTTCAACGTATGTAATTGATCCACGTAGAAGAATACATTTTAATCAACTAAAAAGACTTTTTATTTACCACTTCTTCCTAGGTCTGATACATTTTGAACCGTTGTAGTAATTTATGTTTTGACTCGCAACATAAATCAAGATGGTCCATAACAGGATGAACAAATACAAACCAACTAAACAGGCCATCCGTTCCATTTGCCAGTCAAAAAACGTAAACTGGTTTTTGAACAGTTCCTGCCCAAGAGATATCTTAGCTTCCCGCTGATCTGGCTCCATGGCGTCACGGGAAAGCCTGTTATCATCGCGCCCGCAATAATACACTTTTGAATGCAAGATTGAGCCGAATCAACTGTAAATAAACCGAAATAAACAACAACCGACACGGTAGTCATATTTTTTCGTTATCATGAACTTTGATCGCGCACAGAAAAGCATGCTTTGGGGACTGGGAATGACAACAAGTTTTTCCCACTTTTTCGCACCTGATTGGCTAGTTTCATAGTCTCAGATCAGCTGGTTGCACTTTCTTGTTAACAAACCTATTAGATTGCACAAAACCGTGAAAGAGCCATTTTAAGGGTTTGTCGCTTTTTTATCACAGATGATGTTTGATTGGTTGCTTCCTCCGTGTTTGGAGTTCGTTGCACGGCAGTGCAAGGAGTTTGTGAAGACTTCGCCGATGCATATGACCAAGTCTTTGTTAACGATGTACTCATCACTTCTTGACGAGCTACGGTAACTTTACTTCACTACTAAATAGGTATTGCTTAGTAATCGTGTCCGTGTTCAAGTTTCTGCTTAAGCGGATGGTGCTTGGTGCTGTTTTGCTAGCGTCAGAGGTTGTTGAAGAGCACTTAGCTGTTCGGGTGTTATGTACAGTCATTTACCTCTACAAACTGAATACATTATTAAGCAAGCTACTAGACTGTGATCAGCATTTTGTTATTCAGTTTTGTGACTCGGTGCCTACATCAAATAAACCGCCAAAACAAAATTTGCCAAGCTTTATCATTACCTTTCAAAGCTGCTTTTAAATTGTGAGTTTTCGAAAGTACCTTCCTCGTGTTCATGTTTTCTTTAAATGTGACTGATCGAAGTTTCTGGTGCAAAGTAGTTAAAACAAATGCAGTTAGAGTCTCCTAAAAAATTACATCACATTTAAACAATGCTCACGTTTAGAAGAGTCTCTTGCTGGAATGGTTTAAAAATAGAAAACAAGTTCTGCACCCGGTTTGCTTATTTAAACGAAGATTTATAGCTCATCACCTGAAATGTGTTTATATGATTAAAAAAGAGACTAAACTGTCATGAGTTTTTTGTTGAATCCTTTCAACATTTAATTGATTGTCTGTAAGCTACTAAAATAAATTTAAAGAAGACTCATTAAACATTTCAAAAGTAAAGGAATGATACACAAGAATGAAATTTCTGCATTGAAATGCTTATAAAGATACATTAAACATATATGTGTGTAACCTCTACTGTTTAGAGAATCACCAAAAGAGGAAAAAAAGAACGAGAATATTGAGTTTGACCTAGAAGCGGGAATGGATGAGAAGCCGCCTAAAACAGAAGCCGAGATCATGCAGTGGTTACAGTCTCTGTTCCTGTTCTCGATGTGCTGGTCGGTTGGAGGTGTCCTGGATAGCGACTCGCGGACAAAGTTTAGTGACTTCATCAAGGTCCTCACAGCGGGAACTAACAAGCAGTATCAAAGGTACGAAGCTGTTTTAGGAAAGGTTATCTCATGCTTTAGTGCGTTACCCTTATAAAACCCTTTTCGCCTAGGTGTGATTTGTTGTTGTTTTTAGTGTATTTTCGGGTGCCGTGAAACTCACATCGTTCAGAGAAAGTATAACCTTTTCCGATTCTTAGTTCCATTTGTTTAGATTTAACCATCGAATTGTCTATCATAGCGTTTCTGGCATTGTTTCTCAATTTTCACGTGGCATATTACCCGTTTCGTTCCGTGGAGAGGGTGAAAACAACAACAAACCACGCCCAGGTAAACAGGGCTCTTTAATCTGTGCTTGATTTGAATGGGCTTATGGATACGTTGAACTGTTGAAGCGGTTATTACGGTGTTGTTTTATGCAACTTTTTTTCTTCAGACCCAAAGAGCTCAAACTTCCCAAGACCTACCAGTTTCCAGGCAAAGGTTCCATCTATGATTACTACTTTGATAAGACGACCTTTGGAACATGGCATCCCTGGGAAAAACATATCGAACCCATTGAAATTCCTGCGAACGCAAAGGTAAGACTTGTAACTGTATTCGTGCTGCTTGTTTTAACACGTGTGAACAATAGCGATTATGCACTTAGCCAACGGTACGACTCCCTAGATTTTGAACTCGTAATATTGACGAGATCTTCAGAAACTGTTGCAGTACACGGTTGAGCGGCAAGGGGGTTTGACTGCGAACTGCCGTCAAGAATTGGTCGTACCAAAAAGTCGTTCACGTAGATGAAATCGTACTCCTTCAAATTTAAAGTCTGACAACATCTTAAGTTGGAACTGAAACTGTGAAGCGAAGTTAAAACCAGTGATGAATGAGCTATTCTTGTGCTGCACAAAACTATCGTTCATTATTGTATATAAAATCCACCGTGAGAATTTACGAAGAAGCTATAAACTGTAAAAATGTTTTGCTAATTGGGAAACTTCCTTAAGAATCTTTAATTGTTCTGCGAAACAAATTAAATGTAAGTTCAGGCTCCATTGCTGAGCGATGACGCTGCAGTAGTACGGGCACTGGAACTCCAAATAGATAGTGCTATGTTTCCTAGACAGTGAAAGTTCAAGAAATTTTTTACTTCAGTCAAAAGCGTTACATGTATATACTTCTAACGCGAAAACCAGAGCAAGAGGGGATAAGGTAGGAAACCTTAAGCCCAGCGCACACGAGAGGAAACGGCTGAGCAAAAATTCTCGCGAGGCCGTCACCTCAGCTGTTTTCTCCCGTGTGCGCGTAAATTTTGGTGAGATTTTTACCTCGCGAGGTCGTGAGACAAATATCTAACATGCTTGATATTCCTTGCCTCACCACGGGAGGAAACAGCTGAGCTAACGGCCTCGCGAGACTTTTTGCACAGCCGTTTCCTCTCGTGTGCGCCGGACTTTAGCGACTAAATCTTGTAGCCAATATTAAATTACACTCAGTTTACAAATGTAATACTTGAAATGTATATTGTATTAAGTGGTTAGAAATGTCATGGTTTATTTTCTAATGATTTCATTGGCTAATTAGTTGGTTGGTTAGGTTTAAACTGTTTATTTTAAGTTTGAGAACGACTCTGTAGAAGTTTATCTGATAAACTGTTGCTGAAGGTTAGCAGTGTGAAAATTACTGATTAGAATTGAATAAAAATAGCTGCACATTAAGGCTAATGTAGTTAAAACAGATATTGGTAGTTTGAGAAATATGATGTAATTAAATGGAATTCCCTTTGCTCCAGCCAAATGAGGTGATGATCCCGACAACAGAGACAGTTCGACAGGAGTACTTCCTGGAATTGTTTCTCAGCCACGAGAAACCGCTTCTGCTCGTGGGCCCCACTGGTACTGGCAAGTCGGCCGTGACTAACAACTACATTCTTAAAATGCCCCCAGAAAGGTGAGAATGGGGCATTGATTGGATAACATCATCACTTATAATTTATGTAAAATTGATTATACAAACAAAATTTTTTGAATCAAAAAGGGTATTTGTTTGACAAAACTTAATCTTTTTATTCACTCTGTTCTTCATTACTTTTATAATCCAGGCTGTAAGCGCACATTCTCTTCTAAGTTTAAGGAAATGTGCTGTAGTTTTGCCAAAAAAAGTTTTGTGAAGAGGCTACGTTCTTGCACTCGTGAAAAAGGTTACAAATTGAATTACTACAGAAATAGAACGGTTCGTCTGTGCGGTTTGAAACTAAGAAACAATAAAGTATGTAACATGTGATATGGGTCGTAACATCTTCTTGCTCGGGGACAAGACACTGCCAAGCGGACCGGAGAGGAGTGGGTGGGGGTTGGTTGATAGATGCACAAAATTACGAACAAATTACTAAGCACTTTATCTCAATGGACAAGAGCAAAAATACAAACTAACCTAGGTTGAATATAGTATTTACGGTGTTAGTGCACCGACTACAAGGTTAACTGAGTTTTGTCTTTCGTTAGATATATAGCAAACTTCATGAGCTTCTCAGCACAAACCTCCTCAAACCAGACAATGGACTTGATTCTCTCCAAGCTTGACAGGTAACGTGTTGTAATTATTTCAATTGAATATTTACTGTTTATTTAAGTGGTGTTAGTTGGTCTTATAGCATGACAGTCTAAGGCAGCGAGCTTTTTGTTGCTTCTGTTAGCACTAACTCCACCTTTACTGGGGGACGAATTTCCCTCCTTAAGACAAATTCGTGAAGCCTGTTTTCATAGAAAATTGCTCCGGCAGCTGGTTACAATTTTGCAGGAAGGGAAGCATGTGTTGTTCCCCCTGGTAAGTATGCTTAAGGCAGTTAATTTTTTATATACTAGAAACATGTAAACAATCGAGAAGGGTGTGTTGATTGTTCTGCTAAAGGAATCGTGGTCTTAAGTACACCGCACGTGTTGCAGGAGGCAAAGGGATGTGTTGTGCACCCTGGTAAGAGAGTTTAAGTGAGTTAAAGTGTTATTTACTGGAAACATATAAACAGGCAAGAAGGATGTGTTAATCTTCCCTGATAAAGAAATCGTGGTCTTATGGTCTGTGCACAAGTTGCATGAGGCGAAGAGGGGGGGGGGTGTTGTTCCCCATGGTAAGAGAGTTGTGGTCCTAAGGACTGTGTACATACTGCAGGAGGCGCAGGGGAGTGTACGGTCCTCCACTTGGGAAGAAAGTCGTGGTTTTCGTGGATGACCTCAACATGCCTGCAAAAGAGAAGTATGGGGCCCAGCCTCCAATTGAGGTGCTGCGACAATGGGTCGACCATGGTTACTGGTTTGACAGGTTGGTTTTCAAGTAAAACAGGTTTGTTTTACTTCTTTTCCTTAAGTATGACAGGTTTTTTGATCACATATGAATAAAACATTTCCGAATTAAGCAAAGGCGTATAGAACTTCAAAACATTTGCTTGCAAACGGGGATTTTAGTATTAGGTCGACACAAGCTTTCAATTTGATTTATGTTTTGAATGTTATGTCACGTTTTAACCATAATCATTTCTAAATTTTTATTTGTTTAAATCACAAAAGACATGCTAAGGTCTGGGAATCAATGAAAAGTCAGAGAGTTTTTTTTTGTTTCCGGTTAAGTGGCACTTTTTGCAGATCACGTTAGTTACGGTCCAAAGTCGATATAAAAACATAGCTATCTCATTAAAAAGAAGACTAGACAATCAGAGATTCCACTTGCTTATGTTAGCGTGAGAGCAGATTTGGTATCAAACAGAAGTAAGGCGGGAAAAATTGGTGTGTTTGCTTTCTTCATTTTTTTTAACCACAACATAACTTTACATTGAGCACAAAAGAACAGAGTTAGTTCAGATTATGCAGTGGCGAGGAAGCCTTAAATGAACCACGAGGCTTATGCTGCTCTAGCCTTGTTTAGCGTAACTCCTAAGAGTTGGTTTGAAGATTGAGGTAGCATCATGAGCATGTTCAGATACTTAATCATTCAATATTTATCTTATTAATAACCTGTTGCCACTGTGCATTATGAGTTTTTCTCTTTGGGTCAAAATGTAACCCTGTTCAAGTGGTCATTGACTTTGGAAGGGCCCTGCTGCAACTAGAGGTACAAAATCTTAAGAGGCACCTTCTGTGTACTACCTCACCAAGTGTAATATAACGTACCAACATTTCGTGTTTGTTTTATTACGTCAGGAAAGATACGTCCGTGCTCAAGCTGGTGGACCAGCTATTGATATCGGCCATGGGCCCACCGGGTGGGGGCCGAAACGAGATTACTGCCCGGTTCCTCAGGCATTTCAACGTTATCTCTATCGACTCGTTCAGCACAGAGACCATGAAAAACATCTTTTCTGTTATTATGGACTGGCACTTCAACCGGGGATTTGAAAATCAGCTCAAGAGATTCTCTAGGGTAAGTGAGTTGAAATTACCCAAAGAATACTCCTGTAAGATAATTGGTGTTTTTTGGCTAACGTTGTGCCATTCTATGCAAGACATCTATTAAGTACCGATCATACAGTTTAGGCCTTTGTATTTTTATAGCTTGGAATGTCGGGACTTCACTAGCTCAAAAAAGAGATTGCACAGAGCTGCTTTGTTTTATATTTCTATAATTTTTGTGTTTGTTTTTGGTCAAGGCGTACGAACAACTCAAAGATAAAGAGAACAAAAACAGGTAACAAAAACAGTGGCCGAGCATCATAACCAGTTCGCATTATCAACTTTGACCAAGTGTAGTAAGAATACAAAAAACCACTATGTAGCTTCGCGTTATTTTTATATAAGAATTATTATAACTGCGTCTCAAATGAAACATTCTTCTAGTTCACATATTTCGAGGTAAACAGTTATATTAAACAACTTTTCATACGTCCGTTAAAAAATGAAAAACAAATTCTTCGATTTTTAAATAATTTTCTTCCCACTTTTTTTTCAACTGCTTATTTAATTTCAAAATATTCACTTTTTCTGTTTTATTTTCTTTGTTCTTTTTTTTTTATAATCGGGACTTTTTGAATTCACTCTTATCAGCTAAGTGTCCAGGTTTAAGGAATATATTTACTGTTTCTACAGATCATTATCAGTGCCACAACAGACGTTTACACGCAAGCCATTTCGAGCTTCTTGCCGACTCCATCAAAGTCACACTACGTTTTTAACCTTAGGGACTTCTCTCGAGTTGTGCAGGTAGGAGAGAGTTGTACATGATCTTGTAATATTCCTCTATATCTTACACCATGTGGCTAATGCGGTGATATACAGAACGATGTGAAAACTATGTAGTACCCAGTTCAACTTCCAATTGTAGCTTAACGGTAGCATTTAATGGGAAAATACTTCCTGAGCATTTATAAGGTATTTAGAAAGCCTCTCTTCAATAATAGGGTTGATCCCTTGCTAGGGAATATACGGGGATCTTCTTGAGTTTCTGTACTTCAGCAGTAATGCCATAGAGTTTTTTGTGCCATTTCACGTCGTATCACAATGTCTTCCGAAATTCTTGCTTTGTATTTCGGTTGTGTGCATCTATATCAATGAATTAGCAGAGTAACAAGAAGCTCTTCTTGAAGGAACTCTCGCGTGGTTTAAAATGAAACAACAAACCCCCCAAGTTAAAAAGAGTCTATTGTTTAAAGTGTTTTCTTGGTCCCACAGGGTGTTCTTCTGTTCCCCGGCCAGTGTGCCACAGATGCAAACAAGATCACACGCTTATGGGTTCACGAGGTTTTCCGCGTGTTCTACGACCGTCTCGTTGATCAGGAGGACAGGCAGTGCTTCTTCGACATCGTCAAGGTACGGCATAATTAACTGACACTCTTTGGTATCGCATTATCAAGCTTGACTTAATATTAACTGGAAAAAAGCAAGTGTAATCCTTTTCAACAAAATATAGATTGGTATTGGTATCCTGACAAAACTCTATTTTCAAGTAAATTTAGACTTTCCCATAAATCTTTACAATTTTCTTAAAAACATAAAAATTGCTGGAGCAAAAGTTCAGAATTTGCTAGATGCAGAATATGCAGACTAAAAACTCTATCCATTAAGAATTTCAAGGCCAGATTGAGAGAAAAGTTCGTCTCAAATTATTAACTGAAGTATTCACACAAGCAGAAAGATTATTAGAAAGAACAGAAAAGCTAGAAAATGTATTAAACTCTTGTAGTCGTTATAATGTTATAAAATAATCTCGTTAGTCTCGTATGTTTTAATCACTGTTTGTAACTTTCTTATTTTCTTGATCTTTTCTCCCCTTTTCTGTTAATTACTCCCCTTTTATACCGATCAAAACATATATAATCAATATAGAGTTCTGATTGCCTGGCTCGCAGAACCCCAATATGGTTTTTCCAGGCAATCAGCACCTACTAACTTATCAACTAACAAATGTTGTTGTAAATTGTCAAATTTGAGGTAAAACAAATTTCCTTGTTGTTGTTGTTATAAAGAAAGAGCGACCAGAAATCTGTTTAACAGAACAATCAACCCGAGGTTTTTTTTGTTTCTTAGGGTGTGCTGGCTAATGAGTTTAAAGAAAAAATTGATGTCCTTTTTGAGCATCTTGCGCCTCTGAGAGGAAGCCGCATCACCGACGATAACTTAAGAAGGTACGGTACAGTTTAAAATAGGTTGAGCGTAATGTAAAGCCCTGGTCAAATAAGCATGAGCAGTTTGTGATAGTTCAATGAACAGATTTGCCTTTGTTCCACTTCTGTCTGCGCAGACAATTGAGATCAGTAAAAATCCGTGAGAGCTGACAAGAGTCGCTCAGCAAACTTTTGAAACACTCGTCAACTCTCATGGTAGTTTTGAACATGTGGAAGGTTAGTTAGAGGGCTAGAGAGTCGATAATTGCAAAGTTTTTAACGCATCAAGTATCACACAACAACAACAATTAACGTCCTTAACAACGTGATAGGTCCTTAAGTCTGTCAAGGCTCGCGTGGGGCCGAAAGGAAATAATCTCACATTTCACATTTTACGGTTATTCTAAACGAAAAATGGTAGGAGCACAAAATACGATGTTTCTTCCTAAAAATTTATGGATGAACATTTTGGTGTATGTTTTTGTGGTATCGGCATTTAGCTGTTGCTATGGCAATGGTCATTTTGAACATCACTCTTCCTGTTTTTTACCTGAGTTAAAGTTTCGCATTTTATCAGTCCGAAAATCAAAACGCTGTAAATACTGTTTTGAAATCATGAAGTAGATCACTTATGGCACTTATATGGCGTTTTTTCATATTTTTGTATAAAGGTTATGACAGCTACGCACTTTAGGAGCATTTACTAGGCCAGAAACTGATTATTGCGAGCAAAAATTTGCATGTTTCTTTAGCAGAAGGTTCTAGTTGTTTATTAACTTTTTCTTCAAGATGACGTTCTGATTGTATAACTACTGTGTGTTGTTTTCACGAACATATTGGTTAGAAGAGGTAAACGATGAAAATGGTGTGTTTCAACGACGTCATGATGACGCCATCAACTTTTGGAGAACATTAATAAAATAACTTTTGATACCCAATTGGTCAAAAGAACAATAAATTACAATAAGGAGCTTTTTTAATCCTACTCTACACTATTTGAAACAAAAAAAGTCAAGTGTGGAGAGTGTTTAAAAGCTTTCTCCTGAAAAAGTCCTTAAATTGTAGCAAAAATGTCCTTAAATCGTTGATTCATTGTCCAGAATGCGGCGACGAAATTTAAATGCTCTACTTCGGTCTTAAGAAGTACAACTTGGAGAGTGGCATTGTTAGTTTTAGAAAACGAATCCTTGAAAACAAAAAGTTTTAAAATTTAAAAGGGTTGAGATTGATATGAATCTTGATATATTCGTATTTCATTTTTAACAATTGGACAACGCTGGCTTCGAATCGGTGAACTGGTGAACATTAACTTTACGTATTTTCTTCCAGTCTCAATAAAAGGCTATCTGAATTTCACTGTGTATTACTGTTACTATCACTGTTACTGTTACTATTATTACCTATTGTATTACTACTACTATTACTGTATATATTGCTATTACTACTACTATTGTTACTATTATTATTATTATTAATGTTACTATTTCTATTACTGCTACTATTACTATTATTACTACGTTGAGTTACGAAATGATCAACAATGTGTTGCTGCAGCTTGTTCTTTGGAGATTACCTGGTTCGAAAGGCAAACCCTAAACTCTATGATGAAATTCAGGACGTGGAAGGCTTGCAAGAGGTAATGTGTGAACTCAAAAAGATTTTTTGGTCCAAACGTTTTAGTTTTGTATAGTTTTGTTTAGTTTATAGTTTAGTTGTTCAGTTCAGTTTAGTTTAGCTCAGTTCAAATTTTTTCAGTTTAGTTCGATTCAATTCAGCTCAGTTCAGTCCAAATCAGTAGAGTTTAGTTCAGTTCATTTCAACACAGTTCAATTCAGTTTAGTTTAGTTCAGTTTATAGCATTTGAATTAAATTCATTTCAGGTTTAGTTCAGTTCAGTTATTTAGTTAAATTAAACTCAGTTTAGTTTTGGTCAGTTCAGCTCCGTTCGGCCGAATTCAGTTCAGTGCATCCCAGTTCGGTTTAACTCAGTTCGGTACTGCTCAGTTCAGTTCAGTTTAATTTAGTTCAGCGCAGTTTAGTTTAACTCAATTCAATTCAGTTCAGCTCAGCTAAGTTCCCTTCAGTGTTATTAATTCAGTTCCATTTAGCTCAGCTTAGTTCAAACTAGTTCAGTTTAGTTCAGCTTGATTCCGTTCAGTTCAGTTCAGTTTTGTCTAGCTTAGTTCAGTTTAGTTTAATTTAGTTACAATTTATGCTTTGTTGCGTTTCGCAGCCGATTATACACATGCTGGAATAGTGTCTCTTCGATCACTAATGATGGGGAACTTTATTTAAGAATTTAAGTTTAAAATATAAAATCAAGTTTAGTACAAGTACCAATTATGATAGGAAGTACTTTTGTGAACATGAATGAAAACTACTACCATAAGTTTCATATTTAAGTTGAAAAATGTGCGCTAACGAGCACCATGAAATCAATTTTCATCGACGTAAATACCTGTGATAATCTTGATTTCACATTTCTAAACTCCTTCGCCCAAGCTTCGATCTTTTTGTGCCTCTTCTTCCTTAACAATTCGACCTTAAGGTAGTACCACATATTAACCAGTTGCAGCTTTATGAAAAAGACCAAAGTCCGACAAGAAACATTCGGCAGATAAGTTTCGGTGAATATCTTCTAGACAAGTAAATTTATTTTCCAAATTTTGCTCCTTCAAAGGGACTGTCTGAAAGTCTTAGATTTGATTTATAGTAATAAACAAAATTCTTTTCTTCATTTCTGCCTCGTCGTGAAAACTGAGAACTTTATTGAAAGACTTTTTAGAAATCTTTCAACAACTTTCGATAATTAGGGGAAAATCTTAGAAAACCTTTCAAAATCATCGAACTGTTTTCAAAAAGCTTTTTGCTATTTCTTAAAATTTTGACATAATTATCGGAGATTGATTTCTTGTGTTGATATGGAAACTCCAAAGGATTCCCGAATTTTATTTCGTATAAAGTTTTCAAATGTTTATATAGTAAAAGGCTATAAACATGGTTGCATGATTGCATGACTTGCTGCCAATGCCAACTGTGTTTTGCAGGTGATGGAAGAATATCTTGAGGATTTCAACTTGTCTAGCAAGGCGCCAATGGACTTGGTCATGTTTAGGTTTGCTATTGAGCATGTGTCGAGGATCTGCCGTGTGCTGAGACAGCCCAATGGGCATGCGCTACTTGTAGGTAGGTCTGAACGCATCGTGATAGCACGCCGCACAAGTGACGTCACAGACTTGCGCGAAAAGCATTGTTGGATTGATATTCGGACAAACAGCTCGCGTTATCTTTATACTGTACAATATTGGAGAGCTCACGCGATCACAGCAATGTTTTGTTGCTCCCTTTCTTTGCATTTCACCAAATTATTCCAGTCACAGCAAGCCATTTCATGCTTTGTTTGTCCGAAACTCAATCCCCGAATGCTTTGCGCGCAGCGGTCAACATCTATTTTTAGGCTGTGTGCGGTGTCCTATCGTGGTAGACTTAAAGTGTGCAGTGGACTGTGGTGTCAAGTTCTTGTGGGCAGTGTTATTTTAGAGATCTTTGGACTTCACGAGCACGATTACGAGTGCGACTTTTTGTTACTACCAAATTCGTGACAGGTGAGGAGCTTATGAAATCGTTGTGTCGGATCACTGCTCACGCTCGTCCTGTTTTCTACATTAATGTCTAAAACTCTCGTACTGAAAATTACGAGTTTAAATGCAAGAAGACTGCAATCTAAAGGTCTCTATCAAATAGGTGTACTGTCTAATGTCAATAACGGGCATCAACCTGTGTCTATCTTAAAAAACATAGGGTTTTCGTCCTCTCTGTTATTGGTCTGTCAACCCTCAAAATAGACTGGGCCTGTTTTCGGATACTATTCGATAACTACAGGGTTCAAAATAACGTCCACAAAATATGCCGAATTTTGTAGGCTGTTTCATGTAGCCCAAAATTTTTGCCGGCCGTTTTTCTAGCAACAATGTGTATATTTAATGTTTTTACTTGGGTGTGTTTCAGCCTGCTCGCCATTTTTGTTTTAAAAACGGGAGCATTTTGAGTAAACCAGAAAGGAACTCAGCTCACCAGCATTCAGAAGCGAAATAGTTTTGATGTTCAACCACTACTGAATTAGTGAAAGCAGTTCCGCCGATGCTTTATGATAAGTTATAATGTGGAAACAAAAATCGCCGGCAAGGTCCTAAAACTGCCGGCTATCGCCGGTAGCCGGCGGCTATTTTGATCCCTGAACTATATCTTGTTGTCGGACACTCAGATGTCCAATCACTAGTAAAAAAAATAGTTACTACAACAACAACAAGAAGATCTATATTCTCAAAAGTCAAGGAAGTAAAAAAGGATTAGTTTTTCTCACTCAGTAAACTATTTGCCCAAATTATAGTGAGCTACTCAAATCAATTTTACGCCTTTTTTGCTCAGAATTGTAATACGCATATGATAAGTTTATAACAACAGTCGTTTTTCCGTTTGTTATCACTCGTAGGAACACGTGTCTCCATTCAACTATTATGTCATTACACACAGAATACTGCTCTGGAGATTAAAAATATCGGCTTGGTTATCGAGTGTTAAGAAAATACTTTTAAGTCAGTAAAGCGAGTGAGTGCACTCGTTCATTAAAAGTTTTTAACACGAGAGAGCACCAACTAACCTGGGTTTAGATCTATCGCTGTACTATAAAACAATGTAAACTTTAAATATTTGAAGGTATTGGTGGTAGCGGTCGTTCGAGTGTTACTCGACTTGCCGCCTTCATGTCCGACTACGAGCTGTTCCAGATAGAGATCACAAAGAACTACACCATCCTCGACTGGAGGGAGGATGTCAAGAAGATGCTACGGAAGGCGGGTTATGACGGCGTGTCTACCGTGTTCCTGTTTGGAGACCATCAAGTCAAGGTTTGTTCATTGAGAATTATAACGCTTTTTGTCCAAATACTAAGCCTGTAGACCAGCTTTTCCTTGTTACTCCTTGTAAATTTGATGGTCGTACTGTGCTTGTCTGTGACTGCCGCTGTAACTAGCCGAATTGAGACAAACCTTGTAAGGGACCCAGTGTCCTATTGCTACGCCTCCAGTCGGCAAACACCATCGCAAATGTCATAAGTAAATTGTTAAAAAATATTGTTAAAAACATAAAAAGAAGAATAGGGTTACTCTCGAAAATCCGACACTATGTTAGTGAAAAACTACGTGTCAGCTTGTATTACTTCTTAAAGTACCCATACCTAACATATGGAATTGCACGGGGCAACACCTATGCATTAACCTTAAATCCAATACTTTTACTTCAAAAGAAAATAGTTCGCATTTTAACGTTTTCCAACTATCAAGAGCATACTAATCCATTATTTAAGCGTCTGTATTTAATAAAAAGTTTTTTTCCATTCATACTGCAATTTATATGCTCGACTACGCTTCTAGTAAACTGCCAATTCCATTTGACAACTTCTTCATTGAAGTAAGCAAAATACACCGCTACAACAACATGCAGATTAGCATCAAAAGCTACATACTCCCTACCACGTGTCAGAACCAATAATGGCAAATTCAATATTAGATTTCAAGGAGCTAAAATCTGGAACTCACTTGATGAAAAAACAAAAGCTTCCAATCGAAACACATTTAAAAGAAGACTCTTGAAAAAAATTCTTAACTCTTATATATAGATTAGAATCACTCCATCACATCACTTACCTGAATTTAATTGTTAGATATTCTATTATCATAGTAAGGACTTGTTTCTTTTTAGTACCAATTAGTTGTGTATTACTTATTTGTGCCGTTATTAGTCTTCACCTTCCAAATTATATTAAAAACAATCAAGCCGCCCAATTTGTGTAGCTCTTTTTGGTTATTTTGGGCAGCTTGTGCCTTAACCAGTTAGTTTTTTGTATATTCATCACATAAAAAGTCCGTTAAACGAAAGTGATAAAGATAAAATTATTGCTGTTATTGTTGTTGTTGAGTGCTAGAGGCGTTTTAATTGATCAGTACAGGCGGGTATTGAAGCTTGGTATAGCTGGAACCTTGTGTGGCCATTGTAATCAGGTCATCTTTCACTGCGCCAACGACATCCTACAAGCATTAACAACACCAACCAGGGCTTGGTTGTTCAAAGCTCGATTAGTGCTAATCCTGGATTAACGGCTCTTAACAAAACCTACAGAGCTAACCCCGGATTAGCACCAATCGGGCGTTGAACAACCTGGCACAGATGTTCATGAGGCAGTTCTCAAATTTATAATGAAGAAACGGACTGAGTCTTTTCTGTATTTTTTTCTGATCTGCCACTTGAATTCAATTTATTTTCTTTGTTTCTAGAGTTAAGGTGATTTGCTCTGTTTCACCAGGATCAATCCTTCCTGGAAGATATCAACATGATCCTCAACACGGGAGATGTTCCAAATATTTACGAACACGACGAGAAAGCTGAAATAATCGAGAAGGTACTTTATTTTTTACCTTTACGGGCATCTTAGATACAATGTGTAACGTATCTCTAAATCTTTTTCGACCTCTGATCCCAGACGTCGTGCTCTGCAAGAGACAGTCACAGTTCTTCCCCAGGCTGCACGATGTTGTGTCGCGTTCTTCGGTTATTTTTAGCTTAGATTTTACTGCAGAGCCAGTGTCAAGATATATTTGCTGCGTTTTCCAGATAAAGCGTCTGTACATAGCCGACTATTCGATCCTGCGGGATGGAATGGAAGAGTGACTTTCTAGAAAGTTTGTTTCCGTGAAATCCTTTGCTGCAAATAAAGCATTTTCCCTCCTGCAAGTTTTTCCGTTTTGATAACACATTTTTTAGGGACATCAATTTCTCGCGCAACATTGTGCAAAATATTGATTTGTGTAACATGGATCATAGCACGTTCTTTAGCGCAATCGTCATTGCGTCATAAGCTAAAAGTTTTTGAGCTGTCTTCATAAACTCGCATTAGTTGCTACCAGAAACGATGCATAAAAAATCTGCCTTCTGTACCCTACAATGCAGGGTCGATTTTTTTAGCAATATAGTTGAATTGAGAATCAGTTCGTATGACATCATCTTTAGAAAACTACTTGATGACCTAAGAGTTCTGGCTGGACAGTAAGGCGTTTCAAAATAAGTCACAAAAGTATTGAGGACCTTAATAGAATTTTAACTCGGACTCAGTTGAGTACATTCCATTTCAATTCCAATATCAATATCAATTGATGTTAATTTTCAAATTTTAACATCAGTTTCCCAATTTCAGATGCAGAACATAGTCCAAGAGAGAAACCTTAAGGTAGACTCAAGTCCCTTGGCGATGTATAATTTCTTTGTTGAACGAATTCGTCGCAATCTGCACGTTGTCCTGACTATGAGTCCCATTGGAGATGCTTTTCGAAACCGACTGCGCATGTTCCCTTCCTTGATCAACTGTTGTACTATTGACTGGTTCCAGGTAGGGAATGTTATATGTAGCCGTAGACTTTGGTGATATAGCCGTACAGTTGACCTAAGTATTCACGTGGATGTAAATCAACGTAAATGATTTGTACGGTTGTGTATTTTTGTACATTTAACAGGTGATTAGTGGCAGAATTTTCTAAAAGACACTATTTACCGACATTGAATAGAATAATTATACTAGCAACATTTAAGCTTGGTTACACGACAACAAATTCAAGAAGAATAAGCATTTGCCACATTTGCACCTCTGACATACAGTACCGCAAAACGGTTTCACTCCGCAAATTATTTACCTCACGGGAGGTGGACATTGCTCTTTAGCCAAAACTGAATAGCGAACCAATGAGATCGCTTGAAATATCAATGTCAACGATTTTGTGTATAATGATGCCAATAATTGTTGTTTTCAATGGTTGCTTAACAAATTTATCGAATCGAGGAAGAGTTTGACCTCGTATTGCAACAAACCTTTAAACATTGCTATAGCAGACTCGATTTCCATACCTTTTCGAAAGAAGAGAGAAAAATACAATTAGAAGAAAAACAATGAAAAGTAAAAGTGTAGGATAAAACACATGTCGAATTCGCTTCTAACGAAATAATGTGACATTGCTAGTGTCTCACAAATCAGTTTTTGCACCTGCCTTTGACGTCGCCAAGTAACCGACTGCTCACCACGGAGGGATCTCATATTTCTTGTTCGTGTTCGTGTTTGAATTTGTGTTTGATTATTTTCATGTATTAATATTATTGTTATTTTTATTATTATCATTGTTACAGGCGTGGCCAGAGGACGCCTTGGAAATGGTTGCCAATAAATTTCTTGATGACGTAGAGATGTCTTTTGATGTGAGAAAAGAATGCGTGTCCATGTGTCAACACCTTCACCAAAGCGTCAGAGGCCTTTCGGATAGGTACATAGTGACGCATTTCTATATTTATAGGTTTAAAAAAGGTTTGATGGTTTAAGTGTGGACAGTTCGTGAATGATTTTGTACGCAACTAGCTGCCC
>JAOBRG010036790.1:0-22480 GCA_027574985.1 Umimayanthus nakama | reverse complement strand
GGGGGGAGGGGGGGGGGTGAGTAGAGCAATGCCTTTGATTCAAAAGACCTGACTGTATCTTTGTTGTTGTCAAAGTCAAGAAAAAGATTATGAAGGTTCCAATTGAAAGTGCGTTTTTCACCCCAAAACAGAATCGCTCTGTGCTTCACATTGCACTTCGAAACCGTTCTAACAGCCCTATCTTTGTTGATGGAAAAGATGTAAGTACAAATCAAAAGTTTTTATTAATAATGCATTAAATAACATGTACATGCACATCTGGAAATAACATCTTGATTTTGGTTGGGGTTTGAATTGTAACTATATAGTTTGGTGGTTAATGCTGTTTGCTGATCTTAGAGGGTGCAGTTGAAACTATTGGTCAGGTTGGTTGAGTGGTTAGCACTCGCGCCTCCCACCTCTATGGACCTGGGTTAGGGTAGGGTTAGGGTTAGGGAAGGAATTCGCATGTGGGCTGAGATTTGGCTGATCTCAATCTGACTGGGTTTTTCTCTGGGTTCTCTTGTTTTCCTCCCTCCATAAGATCAGCCTTAACATCGAGATCTGTGCCATCTCCCCAATTAGTCCAATGGCTAAATACTTTGAGACGTAAATAAAGTTATATATTTATTTTGTTTGTTTATTAATTAATAATTTTTCTATTTGACAAAAGGTTGTTATGTTTTAAGGTAATGGGTGATGTTAATGCAGTACTAGGACAGATGAGAAAGTTCTCTGAGGTAAGCACAAGTGTTGGTTAAATTTTATTTGTACATGTATATCAAACTTGTTTGTTGATGTTTTAGTCAAAACCAATCTTGATAACTTATTTCTAGTTAGTCTAGATTTTTCATACACATGTACACAATATACATTATTTGTTTGAAAATACAGTTTCAATTTCAACTTAAGACAGTGTTGCTTCAAACTGAACAAACTGAATTAAATAATGTATCTTTTGCACATCTTTATTATTTTATTTGCAGCAATATTTTGTAAACTTAAAAAAATCAATTAATATTTTAATAATAATAATTTTATGTAAAAAATGTAAAAAAGTACACTTTACATGCAGTGTAATCTGCATAAAGCAGTTACCAAAAAGCTTTATAGCATTAATTTTTACATGTACTTTGAAGTTGTTGAATAAAATTAATAATAAATATTTGTTATTCACACCTGTGTTGACATTTATTTTTTGTTTTGCCCAGGCTGTGAGACAGGGGGATTGGAAAGGTTAGCTGATACATTTTGAGCTCTCTTTGTACCCATTTGTATGCTGTATCCTGTAGAGGGGAGTTGGGAAGAGATTTATCACTCCTTTCTGTTCGTGTGTTTGTGTGATACAGTATGGATACTAGTGTGTCACTAGCCAGGATATGGCTTTTGCCATTTGTTCTAGAACAGGTACATTGTATGGAAATCATCTGCTTTAGCCACTTGCAAGCTTGGGACTTGAATGGAAGTTACATACATGTACATCAAATCTGGATCTGGTAGAAACTTTTGGCTGGCTGGTGTAGAAGAGTAACAGTTTACCTGCATCAAAACTTAAACAAGTTCTGGTTTTGTACAAGGGAAGCATTTTGAGGAGCCTGTGGTACATTTTAAACCTCACACATTCACCTCCCCCTGAAACCATTCAGAGGTGCTATATATTATGTCCCTACAATTGGATGTACATACTTTTAGAAAAAATAATGTAAACCTGACAGTATAGAAAATTAAGTATTAAAATCATTCACTCTGTAGTGCTTAATGCTTACAAGTGTGAAGTTGCAGGAGATTAATATATTATCATATAACAACAGATCAGTAAATCAGTGAACAAAAATCAACAGCTACTGTAGAGTGTTCAGTGACTGAGTTGGTATATTTTTGGAATAGTACAGTAATATCCAAACTCTAACAGAAAACATAACAGGGAGAAAGTATTAAGAGACATTTATTAATCCTTGAAATGAAACACCAACAAACAAACAGAGGAAAAGTAGCGAGGGAGTATTCACAACCCCTTCTTGGCATTTTGTGTTTATCAGTGATGAGATGTCGGGTTATGAATTATTTTTTCAGAGATACTTTGGAAAGCATTTCAATCTATTTTTCAGGTTTTTCTGGGAAGAAAATTACAGATGTTGTTAACATAGGCATTGGAGGTTCAGATCTGGTGAGATCAATACTTTAAAAAATTTATTTATTAACAACAATTTTGTATTACATGTAGATATGAGGCGAATGATCTGTTTAACACCAAGTCAGCTGATAAGAGAAACTTGTCATAAGTGGTAAACATGCATACTTACACAGGGCCTTATGTACCTCACGGGGAGGGGGGGCGTGGGGTGCAATTGCCTCCTTAGACATAGATCTGACAGAGTGACTATAACGCTCTTATAATCTTGTGTCATCTCTGCCCTCCCAGAATTAATAGAATCTGCTCCCTTACTCAAAAAATTCCAGGTACAGCCCTGTCACAACGCGAGATTAAAAACCAATAATATGTTTTATAAAAACATGCTTTATTGCAACGAAAAGTTAAAAGTTCAGTCACCTTGAACTTGTTTATCAGTAAGAACTTTGATAGGGTTTTTTGGTTGACCCAAGATTTTGATGGATTGTTCACTGCTTCATCCTTTTTTCACTAGGAATCCTTGAAAACAGTGTCCCACTGCAGGATTACTAAAATTGAGATCTGGCATGCATGTGCGTACCCAATGTTAACCAGTCTCGAGGATAAAATTGTTCTAACTTTGTTTGTGAGATGCTTATGGCCTGGTATCTCAAGTTTTTTTCCTTTATTATTCTGTTTTACGAGCATACACTTTACTGTATAGCAATCCAATTTGGTGGAGTTATTCTATTTCTGAAAAAAATATATCTCAGGAAGCCCTTGAGTTCTAAATTGATGCCTAACTTCTTTGGAAGTGCTCCTCCTTAAAATCAATAGCTCTCGGCTCAGGTCATAAGGAAAACATCCCTTAGCGAGTGACTAGACTGAATCTCTCATTTGTAAACTACCAGTTCCACATGCAATCCCGTTAAGTACCAATCATGCAGTTTGTTCTAAACATGGAAACAATAATTATTGCTGAGATATGAAGCTAGTATTGTTATCTTTTCGTTTGTTTGCGATATCCCAACAATGTTTTCCCATTTATTAATCCAACATCATCTTCTTGATATTCTGACATCGTTATCACGATATTCCAACACCATTATCCCGATATTCTACATGTAACACCATCTAGTACCCCGATATTCCTGACCAACATTGTTATCCTGATATCTCAACATTGTTATCCCAATATTCTAACACCATTTTCCCAATATTCAAACACCATTATCCAGACAATCCAACTTTAAATACTCATATACATCACTTGGTTCATACCAGGGGCAGATCCAGAGCCAAATTCTAGAGGGGGGGAGGATTCTACGACTTTTCAGTGCTGCTTTCAGTCATTTCTTTATAATTTTCTTACAAATATTCCACCAAAAGGGGTGGCCGCGGCCCGTCCAGCCCCTCCCCTAAATCTGCACCTGCATACATGTAATCTCTGGTGTTCCGATTGTTCTGGTAATAAAATCTCAAATTTTTTTTGCAAAACACAGCCAACAGTTATTCCTATTACCCAGTTAATAAAACAAATCAACTCATATATTTGTATTCTAAAATTCCTTTTCATCCCCAAACAACAGCAATGAACAATCCATTGTTTGTCAACACGAAGAGCATCCTGCAGTGTTGCCCAAATGGATCTAAGTTATTGCTTCTAACAGTGTTGGATGAAAAAAAATAACATGATCTGTTTAAACGGGCTTTTAAAAAGGGCCATTTAAACGAATCCAACTCTACGACCAACATTGTTGGCCCAACAATAGTGAGCAAAACTTGTTGGGTGAGAAGTATGAACACTGTTTAACATCACCAAACATGGTGTTCAAATTAAATGCAACTTGCTGTGTCTGAAACTTTTGAAAGATGGTCGACTTACTTGTGAGATCTGTTTAATTGGGTTAATAGGTTTATCTTTACCTCATAACCCTTCAAACTAAAACTAGAACTTCGATGAAAAGCATAGGAAGTATCACTAGCTCTCAAAATATAGTTACAACTGTATTTTCTCATTTTATAGACCAATAAATTTTCGATTTCTTACCAAGAGCCAAAAATATGCAGCTCTTTGCCAGGTGATATTCAATTTGATCAAACAATGTCTTCATTTTCAGGTGAACGTTTTCTACTTCTTTCTAAAAGACCAATAATTATTATCCGATCGTCTTCATTTTTTCTGTTTTCTTTTCTTTTTTTTGTTTCTCGTCTCTTATTTGACTAACAATATGATACACACTACATTTTTGTTATAGCCACCCATGTCTCCATCGGCCTGTTACACTTTCTTAGTTAATTTTGAAACACATTAAGGGGACCATCTCCTATAAGCCTTGCAGTTTGCTATGTTCCCCCTCGCAATTCCATTTTTCTATAAAAAAAAATAATATTTATTTTGGCAAATATATAAACTTGAAACCCTGTCACATCTATTTTAAGGGACCCCTGATGGTTACTCAAGCACTGCGGCCCTACTCTAAGGCTGGTCCCAAAGCACATTTCATTTCAAACATTGACGGTACTCATCTGGCCACCACCCTGGAGAATCTAAACCCGGAAACGACTCTTTTTATCGTAGCATCCAAGGTGAGAAGCGCGCACTTTGTATTAGAGTTGGTTTCAAGGTTTAATTCTAGTTTGACACAAGAATGGACGAGATCAAAGAGAATCCTCAATTTTTGGCCAAGGCCTCGGTAAGTGTTTGACATTGGTTTACAACAGCAGCGTCACTGAGGATAGCCGTTCGAACTTCCGTTTTGTTTTTTTATTGTGTTGTTAAATTTTCTTCTTGCTTGAAGGTGTGTAAATGGCTTAGTATGAAACTTAACCAAGATTGAGATATCAAGACAACCAATGTTCACGTTTTCTACAAACTTTTAAAAAAATGTTGACGTTGTTTCTGAAGACAACGGTTAACTATACCACAAAAGCGCTTTTTTTATTAAATTGCATTTCTGACGTCCCTTCCATTGACTGTAAAAGTGTAAATTAGGCTCTCTAACTCACGAAATCTGCTGGTACTTGTTCTCTCATTGATATGTTTGGCAAACATTGTTTAACCTCAAGTACATAATATAAATTTTGTTTCAGAAAAGATAATTATGAATTAACAGATTAACATCTTCCTTTCTCTTTGTAGACGTTTACAACGATTGAAACAATAACAAATGCTACGTCAGCTCGCCAGTGGCTTCTAGATCAAGCGAAAGAGGTATATGTAAACGGTATATGTTAGATAGGACAACACAAACTTTTTTACTTGTTTCAGGCTGTAAATGGAGCTTTATCGGTAATGGTTTTCATTGCGTTATCACTTTTGTTATCAGGTAATAGTGTAGCCACTTTGGGTCGTTCCAAGATATTGTGCGAGTATATTTTAGAGCATCGGAGCATTGCTTGTTTGTTTGTTTATTTCTCGTATACTCGATGGAGGAGTTTTGCAGCTGCTTGTACAGTATTACTTGCGTAAAAATGTCAGTAGTTATTGGCTAGTGCAATCCATTACTTACATGTAGTTGCTCTACGAAATGCAACAATAAATTATGATAATGCATTAATACCTGCGAGATCCGAATCTCTAACAATGCACAGAGGTCTGAATAGCTCATACACGGATGTATCCACATCAAAATTTATGAGTATTTGAAATCAAGTCGAGGCTAACACTGCACTGAAAAACGAGTCTATAGTCATTGTTGTCAGTGGCAACTGGTAGTTTGAAAAAGGTTTAGGAACAATCAAGAGTGTTGATGAACGAAGTTGCATCATAGGTAGTCGTGGTGACATCCTCTGTTTTGAAAAGCTTCGTTTGTAGAGAACTCAAATGACATTTTTGTGCTTGCAGAAATCGGCTGTAGCTAAACATTTTGTTGCACTGTCCACTAATGAGGTATAGTATCATTCGATGATGTTCATGCAAGTACTGCCTTCAAATTGTATTTTGTTCCCATTGCTGTTTATTAAGATTTTATACCGCCAGTACCAAATCTCTTTTCGTTTTGTTGCCGCAGAATAAAGTTACAGAGTTTGGAATTGACAAGAACAACATGTTTGCATTCTGGGATGTAAGTACACTAAACCATACAACAAAAGGAGTCTAATTTTAAATAAAGCTTTTTAAGTCTTTTTCTAGGGAAATGACAAGCCGTTTGAAAACTTTTGGAAAGTATAAGTTTTTCACAAATTTTCTGAATTCGTTGGACAAATTAGGAAACCTCCGAATATGTTCTAAAAAGTTTCGTAGCATCACCAAAGTTTTGCACGAGCTAAAAATGAACGTGTTAACGGATCATCATTATCTCATTTTTTGGTCAAGTAGCACAAGTTCCGACTATAGTTCCTTGATACTTCATTATAACAGTGTCAAAAAACAAGGCAACTTTTTTTCCAAAGCAAGAAGTATTTAAAGGAACTAGCATTTAAGTTTCTCCTATATATAAAATTCGAACTTTTGTGTTATTTTCCATCCGATCCTAGGAGCAGTGAGCGAAAACGTCCTAATCTAGGGGTGGGGGGGGGAGAGTTTGGCCTGAACTCAAGGTTATTGCCTGTTTCAGCATGCACAGGCAAACAAACTGGCATGCGGTTTTTACCAAGAAAACACTAACTGTCATCACAATTCATTTCGAAATATGCATATTAATTAGACTTTTCATGCGCGCCTATTTATAATATATATGTTTTAGCTCATAACTTGGTTTTCTTGAGTTTTCTGGCAATTGTTTGCCACGAGACAACAGATTTGACTATTCTGTTTATTTTCCAGTGGGTTGGAGGACGTTACTCTCTGTGGTCTGCCATTGGTCTCTCGATTGCTATCAATATTGGTGAGACTAAAATAGATTGATAAAGTTAAACCGTTAATAAATGTTGTAAATTATTCATTGTTGATTCATTCACTGATTGAAATGTGTCGAAATCTTTGTTGTATTATTTGGCTAAAAGAGCATAAATTTATTTTCATTTGGAGGAGTTTGATCTTTGCTTTGCAGAATGAAGCCTCTACCCATGAAGTTTTGTGTTATTATTGTTAATGATCAAGCAGCCAGCACCCACCTGATCATGCATGCGAACTACTGTTAGGTTATAAAATTACTGCATTGCGGACAAAGTACAGGGAAATGTTTTCGTTTTCGAACCTTTGATAGCTCTAAGTTTGGTACATAATGTTACTGAGGAATAAAAAGAAATATATAATTGGTGAAGAATACAAGAGATTTTTCACCCATGTCTCAATCTCTATTACACTTTATTAATTATTCTTGAAATTACGTGAGGGGGACCATCTGGTGTACGTTTTGCTGTTTTCTGGGTTTTGTTTGGTCACCCTCGCCATTCTAAAACACAGCTCGGCAAGTAACTTGATTATTTCTATTGGCAGATAAATACATACTTGAAACACAGCGTTTCGCAGATTTCGAAACAGCAAACCTCCAATACAAAGTCTTTCTAACTAAGTCAACACCAAGATTCCGTAAGGTACTTTAGTGTACTATCTTACTAGAAATATATGACACTTTTGAGCAACACCCATCATTTCTGAAATGATCATCTGTTTTGAAACAGGTATGGATCGCTTTGAAGAACTTTTGGAAGGAGCTCACTTCATGGTGAGTTGATGTTGTTTCCTGTTTGACAGTAGTGGACTGGTCATCTGGCTTTTACAACAACAAAAATTACCCTTACACGCAATAAAATTGAATTTACGCCATCCCTTCGGAAAATTAAATTAACTTTGAAAAAATGAAGGATTTAACTTAAATTACTGAGCAGGCTGGGTGATTTGAAATATGGCTATATATAGTTTATAATCCAGTCAGGTGTCTGTTAAATAGCGAGTTATTATAGCTGGCAGAAGATCAATTTATACATCAAAACTGTCAATATACAAAAGAGATTTAAACTCTCAAAATTCTAAAATCAGAAATACAACCAAAAGTAATCAGAAAACACAACCAAAGTAATTTTAAAAAATACGTGTATAGACTCAGAATTACGTATCAGTTACTTTACCTTCAGTGCAATTGCCTAAACTTCGCTTTCTATTGATTTTGGTTCTTGCTTTGCGTTTCTGACTTAAACATGTTTTTTCCTTCGTTTTTTTTGCTTGGTTTCTCTTCTGTCGTTTTTGCTTTAAGGTTGTTCAATCCCTTTCATTTTCATGTTGCAGTGCGTTCGTTTCTAATGGACGTTGTCTTGTGGTTCTCGGTTCTTCTCTTTTTTCATTTTCTTTGTATTTGTTCAGTTTCTCTGTGTTCTCGCTTCTTTTTTTTCCTCGTTTTTATATTGTCTTTCTGTTCAATTCCTTTCGTTCGATTTTTGTTTTCTTTTCAAGCTTTTTTACGGTAATCTGCTTCAGCTTTTAAAACAAGTGACACTGCATGAGTGTGTAAGGATTTTGATTTTAAAAAGAACATTTTTTGTTGTTTGAGGCCGGTATTAGTGATTCCGAAGGGCTGCTGAGATTGTTACCTTGTTTTGCTCTCAATTTTCAGGACAATCATTTCCGTTCCAAACCCCTGGAAAAGAATGTAAGTATTACAAGTCGGTAGCAATGTGTTATTAAATATTTTGGAAATTGTTTGAAGTAACATTTCATTTGCCGGTGCAGTCATTTCAATAGAAACATCAAAAGTTGTTAGTTTTAAATAGATTTGATTACAGCAAAACAATAATGTTGTACCCTTGAGTTCTCTTCGACTTTAGATGTTTGTTGTTTTTGTAGATTCCAGTGATATTGGCGCTGCTTGGTGTCTGGTACAACAATTTCTTTGGATCACAGAGCTTGGGACTGTTTCCATATGATCAGGTTTGTCAGACTTCATAGTTAACGATATTGACCAAGATCTTTTTAGTGTAAAGGCTCCAATGTGTCTGTGTGACAATGGCACAGCTGGTAATATCTTTGACTACCAACCAGAAGGTCCCTGGTTCAATCCACAGCCTGGTCGAGGGTTGAACTTTCGGAAACCTTCTTTCGGCATACCGCCCGTGGAGAAGGACGTTAAGCCCTTGCTCTAGTGTCAACATTCCGTCGGGGAACCAACACTTATCGATAAGGGTAGTCAAATGGTGTTATTGAGGTCTGTCTTTCTCTCCTTTGCAAAGGGAGCTATATTTACATGTAGGCCTATAATTGACCACGTGTCCTAATGTCTGTTCTCTTGCTGAGTACCAAAACAAAAGTAAGCAAAACCACTACAACTCAGGTTTCATTGCAAGATGGTACTGATTTTGGATTGAAATCGTTCTGTCTTTCTGTTCCCAGTACATGCACCGCTTTGCAGCCTACTTCCAGCAGGTAAGAAACACACTTTTTGATATACTTAATTGAATGCTTTGATTTGTATGCAATTTTGTTTACTGCTGTTTCATGCCCCACTCTCTACGCATGCACCTCGTGAATAGGGCTTCCTAACGAAACATTATTTAATAAGTAAGAAACTGAATTGTTTCCCACCATTCAGGGTGACATGGAGTCCAATGGCAAGTATGTCCGTCGCAATGGCGCAAAAGTTGACTACACGACGGGCCCTATTGTGTGGGGGGAGCCTGGCACTAATGGGCAGCACGCCTTCTACCAGCTCATTCATCAAGGTAATTTACAGCTTTTTTACACTGACTCGGTGAGGTTTCGTGTACACACGGAAGTCGTTGCTTTGCTATTAAAACAGGAACACTTTAAGATGGTTAACCACCTATCCTGTTAGTCCATTTCACAGTTCCTAAATGTAGCCAAGCTTTTACATGAAACTTAGGCGAAAGTTGGCCCAACATAGTTTTAGAAGTGGAAAGTATTGTTATGCTAGTAGTTTTCTTTATTATGATGGTTATTTCCACCTCTCTAACTGTGCCAGGACATTCTTCACCTCGATTTCATGTAAAAGCTTGGTTACCTTTCAGGAACTGTGAATCGTACTGTTGGAAACAAGTCATACACTTATGCCGCGGAAATAAAATGCTACAGTACCCGCCTTCTCGATGTTTTTGACACATCTCCAACGTATATCAGAAATTTAAAATTAACACAGCTAAAAGGAGAGGAGCATTAGATCTTTATTACGAAAAAATGGAACAATTTATTGACCTAGCTGCAAACTGTAAATACCGACTACGTGTTAATAATGGCAAGCATCAAGCGTCAAACTACACCCTTCTTTTTGTTTTTTTGTAGTTAAAGTGTCCTCCTTTTAACTGTGTTACAAATTATTGACAGTATTTATTATTGTTTAATTGTTAAATTTATTGTGTAAATACCTCGCAGTGTGAAAAATAAAGTTATTATTAAAAAAAAGAAAGGAACATTTTTTGGCTCAAGATTTTGTTCAATATGTCACATACCACTTTCGAAAGCATTTCGCCTCACATTCATAACGGTATCATCATTGTGCTGGAAAAACCGTTCCAAATGTGAACAGATGTTCTATCCACTGGCTTTTTAATTGCACGATGCTATCCGGTATTATTTAAAGGAGGCCTTAGATTCGTGTGCCTACACTCAAGTCGTTGCGTTGCAGCGTCACATGAACAGATTTGGGGCACAAAACCTATCCGATACACAGTACATAACAATCGTTGACTGCGTCTCGGGTTTAAAGTTTTGCTTTTGGCTCAACTTCTTGACCACTGAACAATGCATTTGTTGTCAACAGTTTGCTTAAAAGCACCTGAAAATTAATTGTTTTGTACTGTTACTCTTACTGTAACAACTAACAGTTATCTACAACTTTTTTCATCGGGGGAAGCTTGGAACGAAGGCTTGAAGAGAGAGACACTTGAGTCGCGGAAGGTTCAAATATCTAGTCAACTGTTATACTGATATAACTCTTGGAGTTTTTTTAAAATGACAGTTTTGACTGAGTTGATATTTTGGCAGTGATGTTGGAAAAGATTTGTCGTAGGAGTTAAAATACTGGTTTGCCTAGTTCAGTGAATTTTTTTGTTCATTTATATTGTGTTTTACAACACAGGTACAAAGCTGGTTCCAGCCGATTTTCTTGCTCCAGTTGAGACACACAACCCAGTTGCTGGAGGAGTCCACCACAAGGTGTTTAAATCACTTTGTAACGGTTTATAACCATTTTTGTTAGGCGTGTGATGATCCGTTAGGTATAGCTCTCCAGGAACAGATGTGGAAACTTGTGTATTTCGGAATGCTATGAAGCAGAGTTTACTGTCATGAAATGAAGTATTATTAAAAGCTCACCAGTTCGCACAAGTAAAACAATGAACAAAGAATTATTTTAAACATTATTGAACATTAGTTTCAGGAAGTTGAAAGACAAAATGAAGGGTAACCGTGCGTGTCATAGTCTAGCAATAGAGAGAATGGTTGGTAAATAATGAGAGTGAATAATGAAACAATGGTTGGCGTAAACTCCTGTTTTTTCGAAGTGACCGAGAAGAACGTCTTGCAAATGCAAGATATTACAATTCCTGACAATACAAAGAAAGCTACGAAATTAGGAATGAAAGTTTTCAGAGATAAACTGCGTTTTAACGCACAATTCAAATAATTTGCTCACATGATGAGTGTCTTCCGTCCTGAACGCCAAGCTTCGCTGATGCTTCTTTCCTTGAACAACTGCCCTTACATGGCTCCATTTCAAAGCCCCATCCAAGTCAACTCGACTTCCACTGAGCAAAGGATCTCCATTCAAGAAAATTTGATTGTCGCTCTCTCTCTTTACAATGGTTGTGATTCCGAACACTCTAACAGCAAGCACATGGCATGACTTTCCGGAGGAAACTTCAAAAACTGTTCATTCAATTTCTATTTCAAATAAACTATAACTGCCTTCACGAATACTTCAAGGTATTAATATTTTAAAGAACAGTTTTGTCCGGTCAGCTTTAACAGACATTGTTGAGGATCGCCAATTTTTTTATATTAAAATCTTCAAAGTTTGTTTGCAGAGCCGCCATCTTTGTGCTAACTGTAAGTTTCGTGCAGAAATTGAGCGTGGAAGTGAGGCAGATAACTGTGCAGTGAGCGCATGCCCATTACTGTTGATTCTGCCTTTATTCACCTCGATTTCAGAGAATAATTGTTAACTATTGTTATTATTATTATATCTATTATTATTATAGTTATTATTATTGTTATAATTACTATTATTAGTTTAACCGGCAAGAACAACAGTAGAGATGTCAAAAGGTCGATTCAGTATTTTAAAAGACCAGAGATTGTTATAGTTCCATTTCACCCGTTTCTAAACCATCGGGGCGTTTTCACTAACATAAAAAAGATTAAACTTTGATTAAAACTTTAGATTTCACCAAACCATAGTTTTCCAATACTTAATTAACCTTTTCCCTTGAAACCTTGTCAGCTCCAGCTCCTAGTGTCTGAACCTACCTTATAACATGGACAAAATAAGATGGAACAAGAGGACAAAATAAACTAATTTTTCCTATCTTTTCAGATTTTGCTCTCCAACTTTCTTGCCCAAACTGAAGCTCTGATGAAAGGGAAGACGAGTGAAGAGGCTCGACAAGAGCTTGAAGGAACAATGCCAGCTGACCAATTGGAGAAAATACTACCACACAAGGTAAGTTTAGACATTGTCCAAACCTACCACCAAATAAAAGTATGGTTGGCTCAGGACGGAGATATATAACGTAGTTTTGTAATGCCGTCGAATGTGATACTGTATTATGCCCCAAATTTACGGAGGGTACTCTCTATGATGTTTAGTTGGCAGTCCTGGACTAGCCTCCAAATGTACCATGTTCCTGGACTGAAAACCATACCGCGATCAGCGACACATACCTGTATAGCCAACATGAGTGAGTACTAGGGTTAGACAAATCCATTATGCCGGCATAATTTTCGGCATAATGGCATAGTCAGAGCATCAAGCATATTGCCAACATAACGGCCAAGGTTATAGCATAATTATAACATGATGATACAAAACTAACATTTTTCCTATTTTCGGTGAAAAAGTGAAAAAAATGTCGAATATGCCTCCTGTCTGTTGATTCAGCTTTTTCTAAGGCTTGGTTACTGGTTCAGTAATCCTGACAACAATCACAACATGGAAAGTTCTGAGCCAAGTTCAGTTGACCCCAATTCAGTTTCTGGCTCTTCTGAGCAAGGTGAAACCGTGAGAAATGCGTTAAGTCAAACATACAATACTTGTTGTAACATGATTTAGATATCCCGCGTTGTTTTAAAATTATACGTTTTAAGCTTTTGAGACTTGTTTGGGTAGTACTACGCACGAGCATAGTGGTCTGAAACGGGCATAATTTTCGGCATAATGGTACGATTTTCAGGGTGACGCTAAAATGCATAATGGTCAAATTTACGAACATAATGTGTCTAACCCTAGTTAGTACCCTCCCCCGGGAATATACCACTTGTAACTTGTATTTCTCGTGTTATACACATGAGCCTTTGAGCGAGCGTCTGTACGGTAAAAAAACAAGTGACCAGTGGTAGGTTGCACGGTTTCTTATGTTTAAGGTCGTTCCATTTAAATAGAACCTGCACTCAGATTTTGGTAAAACTTTGTCCATGGATAATTTAATTTAATTATGTAAACCCCAGAAAAGAAATAAAATAGGGGGTCCCCGAACTATTTTTAGAGATAGCGGGGACAGAAGTCCACCTCTCTGGGGCTATATTTTCGTTAATGAAAGCAGTGCGACGTAACTGTACCACCATCCTTTGGAGTGTCAAATCAAATGTTCAGAAATCGGAAACACACGAAAAATGAAGTAATAAACAATCCTGGATATTGAGAACATTTGCTTTAAGTGTTTGCGGTAAGCAAAAACGTGTTTATGGTATCGGAGTTTCTTTCAAATGAAAAGTGTTGCTTTGGTTACCAAATCCGGAGTAACAATTCACGCCAATACTTTTCAATTTTATCGTATTTCTCACACTCAGAATTTTCTACTTTTTTCTGAACATGGAGTTGTATGTCATAACTCAAATTGGTAGAAAAAATCTAGGGGGTCACCGCGCTTGTTTAGGAGATATTGTGAAAAGTATCGCAAAAATGAACGTTTTTTGTTTATTTTCCGAGGGGAGCCTGGGGCGAGTTTTATAAAAATTGACTTAAATCGAACAAGTTTCAATTTTTCCGATTATTTTTACCAATTGTTAGTTTAACTGTATTGGATTTGTCAAGGAACATTGAAATCTCTCAAAAATCTTAACTTCAAACTCATGCGCAGAAGAGCTGCGCACTGCAAAAGGGGGGAATGGCCTTAAGCAATGGGTAGCTAGTTTGCCCCATGTCTGTTTTTTCGGAATTTCTTTGGAAACATCCGAAAGGTTCGGAAAATTTAGGAAACTGTCAAAAGTATTTTCCAAAAGGTTTTATTGTTTAAGGAATTCAGGAGTTTTCTTTTTCCTTCCCTTCCCTGTGTACTCTTGGCATCTCGCTTTTTTTTCTTTATCCGGTTTCTTCCTTTTACCATGTAAAAACGACTGGGTACGAGACAGAGTATTTACCAACCTCGTTCCCAGGCTCTTCCCTCTCCCGAGAGAAAGACCCTGGTTGGGTCTGGTCACGTGGCACCTTTACGTGGCACCCAGATTCTAGGTGGTAATAAAATATTCGAACGTGTGCGTTTGTTTTGACGAAAACATAACATTTTTCACCTACACCATGCTAAATAGGAACAAGAATCAATCTTAAACACATTTTCCACTTTTTTTTATTTGTTACCACCTAGAATCTGGGTGGCACGTGACCAGACCCAACCAGCAGAGGAAAGAGACTGGGAAGAGGTTGAGTATTTACCGCTGAACACCGCAGAATATTTGTATTTTCTTGGGGACAAATAGACAATGAGCATGGATTTATACGGTTACAGTCGGAATCTACTGCTCTAAAGATTTCCCAAGATTAAACTGTGACCGTTTTGCCAATTCGTTATCGAAGAATCGTGGCTAGGGAATAAATAAATGCATATTGCTTCTTTACTTGCCCACACAAAGCTTTAGATCGTACTCATTGTTAATACTTGTTTTTTCTTAGGTTTTCCCTGGCAACAAACCAACAAACTCCATCGTATTTCAAAAGCTAACACCCTTCACACTCGGAATGTTAATAGGTAAGTGTGGTACCGTACTCTTTAACGTTGGAGTTGTTGCATTGAAGTATGCTTTAGACCTTGAACTGGCCGAAAGACCGAAAGATCTGTCTGAAAACTGTAAAAAAATCTCCAAAGGGGAACATCTTCCGAGCAATCTTCCGTTACCCGAAAAAAATACACATGCCAAAGGAACCAGCAATTCTGCAGTAGAGTCGACTTATGTTTAGTTATAGTTTTGGGGACTTTAGTTTTCTTATCGAAAAGATTTCAATACTTTCCTTACTGTAAGTTGCTTTTTAGCGAATGTTCACCAGCACCAGAGTCTTTTTTCAAGCAACCTACTGCTGTAAACATAAAAAATTTCGTAATAACGAGATAAAAGGTCAGTAAACATTTGTTCTTATTATTTATTGCAGCCATGTACGAACACAAGATCTTCACTCAGGGTGTAATCTGGGATATCAACTCGTTTGACCAGTGGGGGTAAGTATATGAGAGGTCAAGAGCTAACAAAGTAGGATATCTGATTAGTCGGCCACAATGCCGGGTACAGTAAGTATGTTTCAGGACAAGACATACTTAGGTCAGATGATCCAAGAATTGTGCGATTTTCTTGTACTAAACTGACTCCGTTTTATAAGCTAAAACCAATTTCATTATTACTCTATTTTAATACCATTACTTGTTACTGTTACTCAGTGTGGAGCTCGGTAAGCAGCTGGCAAAGAAGATCCAACCAGAGTTGGAAGGGGCTGGACAAGTGACGTCACACGACAGCTCCACTAATGGCCTCATTAACTTCATCAAAACTCACGCTCACAACTAGAACCCAGACCTCCAGCAGCTTGTGAACTGTTTCCTGTTATCGTATCATCGAATTGTAAATCCGGTCCACGAAGAAAATCCTCGGGGGGCAATTAACTACAGTAGCAGTGGTGTTGCCTGCCTGCGTTGAAATGTTGAAAAAAACGCCCTGGGTGGGTTGATATTTGGGGCATTGTAAACGGTATAAATAAACTTTTTGGGACAAGCAGAAAATATCTTAAAAAGAGTTAAAACTAACATGCACCATGAGACAGACTGCCTTGTAGCTTCGTAGCTTGTCCTTTGTAATTGTGGTATTTCTAAAGAAATCAATAGAGAAAGAGGCGTACAACCGGTTACATTAGATGTATCAAGATATTATCAGCACATTAGATGTGCCAAGATATGGGGAGGGGGAATATTTTTGTTAGTAAGTAGATATGGGTCTTGTAATCGACAGCGTTGGTGCAAATGTATCTGTAGTCATAACAAGATAGACCTTGAATGTTGAATGTAATAAACGATTTTGGAAAATAAAAATACACAGCATTGAACTGTTCAGTTCTTTTGGGGCGAAACCTTTACTCACGAGTACAATCTCTGTTCAAGGTGTCTTGCGGTGTGTATTTATTAAGTCTTATTTTCGAGAAAGTATCGCCTTAACTTGGTAGGAATCTTAGGTCCAGGTTAAACGTCGATCTTAGCGGGCGTCGAACAAAATTGCACTTTGGGAGTCAAACGTTATTTGGGTATAAATCTTACTTCCAAAAGCGTACGAAAAGCCTGTAAATTACTCTGTTACAACACAATTCAACAGGCTGATAACGATACTTCTTTTGGGCGGTGTTTTAAAGGAGAGTAACCTGATACTGTCCAATATCGCTGATTATTCTTTTTCTTTAATAGCTTTGGTAAAGTACGACAACAACACAAATAAAAGTCAATGATATAGCTTTAACATATTTGGTATTGATTTCGAGAAAAGAGTTGGCTTAGAAAATCACGGATAATAAATAAATCAACCACAATTTTAGTCACGTCCTTTACTTATCTTATTTAGCAAAACTTAAAGCTCACTTATGGCTTAAAGCAAACCGTTTTTCACTGTTTATTTCGTTAGTCGGAAACACGCGAAATTACCCCATGCAATTAAACTTCAGTTTCAGTTCTAAGACGGTTCTTTAAACACGAATCGCTTGTTCCATAAAACGCAACGCACTGCAGGTTCACCATCTATGCGAGTCCACGAGCATATAAACTCACGAGCCGTCACAAATAATGTAAGGGAAGCTTGCAACTTCCAACACTGCATGTCGATGCATCACCTTTTGCGAATTCCCTCCCGCATCCGTCGCTCTGTTTCGAACTGTCTTTCATCAGTCCGTTGTAGAAAGTCTTGCCTTTCCAAATACCTTTAGATTGAAATAAATCAAAAGTTTTATCTCGATCGTACGGTAAGATCCCTAGCTAGCGCATAACGAAATGCCTTTTGTCAGTGCACCAACGACCCGGTAAACACGCCTGTTTTACTTTATTGTACAGCGAAAGATCTGTACGAAGTTTTAAACCAAAAATAATTTGGAAAAGCTGATTACGTTGCAGGTTATTTGACTTTAAGGAGAAGCTACTTTACTATTATATTCTGCAGGGATTTGGCGAACACTGGAGGATTCTGAAAAAAAGTATAAAGAGAAGTCTTGATGTTTCCACTGTATAACCTTTCAAATAGATACCCTTAAACACAACTGTGACTTACAAAGTGGTTTCAAGTCGTTCTTAACCATTTTCCACTATCTCCTATTTGAAACTGCACCTAAAACTACGATGTCGCTAAAATAAAAGGCAAACAAGTAACTGATCTAAAAGGTGAGCAATCCTACAATTTGTTTCAGCTCCATTAAATCCTATACCAATTACAGACCATTTTAGGAAGAGCAAACCACCACGTGAGCTAAGTTACTGAACAATGTTAGGAAAGGCAAGTAAAATAAAATTATAACCGTTTTAACATAGAAAATTTGCGGTGTCTAACACCAGAATACAACACAACGCTCGCGGGATCGTGCGGGAGGTGACGTCATGATCAAAGTCTGATATTAAATCCAAGTGGGTACTAAGTGTCAGCAGTTTTACCCAATGTGTTAGCGCAACAACAACCGCAAGCAGAGTTCTCTGTTCGCAGGGTAGCGCAACTTAACAAATAAAACCGCTTCAAATAACAGCCCGGTCGTTCAAAGCTCGTTGAGTGCTTATTCCGGGTACTTCTGAAGCATTTATTAACTAATATTTACCGAGCTTTCAATATTTTTGCTATATAGTCATTTTTAAGCTAATTTTTTTTTATGAGAACGCTGTAAATATTTCATCTTGAGAAGTACAAATAAAGGCTGTTGTTGTTGTTGTCTAGCTCCTTGACTCTGCGGAGGAGGAAGCATCTTTGCCGTTCAGTGATCAAGCCAAAACGGATGGAGCAGGTTCTGTTAGCACGTTACGTTCATTTCCACTTGTCTAACCAGTGTAAACTTACCCGTCCTTATTATGCCGTTTCAGGTCCTCTGCAATCCCTTCCTTGCTCTTGAAGCTTTCCCAATCCAACCGAGACTTCTCCTGTAAGAAATGCCGCAGGTCAAACCTATCAGTGTCGGCTGGTATCGGTTATCATTTTGAGATTCATGTGGAGGTTGGCATAGTTGGTAAGATCTCCAACTGCCTGGTCGAGGGTTAAACTTTGGGCGACCTTCTTTCGCCACACCGTCTATGGACAGGGACGTTGAGCCGTTGCTCTAACCACTCGACGTCATATCGGGGGATTTATGTATGTAAAAGAACCCACACACTTGTCGATAGGAGTAGGTTATTGCCGGTGTATGGAATGCCACCTCCTCTCCTACAAAGGGCCTGCTGTGACAGTCCATTTCATGGTTCCTGAAAGGTAACCTAGCTAATTTTCGTACCCTTATTTGCGGGTCTTTAAGTTTCGCGATATTCTTTTAAATAGCGAAAACTACCGGTAAGTCCCACGAATTTAAGTAATAATATTATTTAGTAAGGTACTCTAATTTCGAATTATCTAGCTGTTTATTGGTTAAGTGAGTAGAGCTTCTTTATTTTTTTACACAGCAAATCTATTCGCATGACCTAAACCAAAACCCTACGACTTCCCTGTCCTGAAAGATGAAGCTCACCGACTTTCCAGGTTTCCGATGGCCCGTACGAACCATGCCACTGAGTTGATTCTAGGTTAGTAGCTTTTTGTTCTTACGCCAGCCGACCGAAAGAGACGATTAGGAACGAGCCCTAGCCCTTACTGTAACTTACCAGTGCGCTCATTTTAGGCTTTTTCCCCAGTTGTCCCAGTACTGAACTCAGTCCTCCTCCAGGACGCTTTTGTCTATTGAAAAACACAAACACAGTTCATGCAACTCTATCTGTAAATAATCGTATTACAGTTAATTTCTACTAACAAACATATTTAAGAAGGTAAAAAGTAAGTAACAGTTAACCAAATAATAATTTGAGACTAAACGCACGCTAAACGCAGCCGTTTATACTTGCATATCCACAGTCACGTCAGTTTCATTGAAGATAATAATAACTTTTTACTGAATAAACAAGAAAATACGACCGATATTACGTGTACCTAACTTGTACATCTATTTGTACAAAAATGCTGTACAATGTTTTACACTATTTACAGGCAATTTTTAGGGGTTTTTTTTACAATAATGAACCGAAAAAAAGTATTTTAAGGCTTGCCAGCTTTCTTTTGATGGTGTTTTGTTTTCAAAAGTTCCAGTGATTGACCAAACAAATTGCTAAGTCGTGCAAAAAAATGCGCTCCTGGGACAATTTTGATTAGCGTGAAGGAGCGCAGTAACACTCGTGCTCCTCAAAAATGAATCCCAGAAGTAAAAGCAAATACCAAAGAGAAGAAGGACCAGCAAATCTACTTGATATTCTGGATTGTGTGTTAAGGTAAACTGACTGATCAAGGATACATACATGTTTTTTATATTTGATTACTTTCTTTTGTAGTCCACTATGTTACAGAATATATTATGTATTTGTAAAAAAACCAAGGTCCAGTTTCCGTGTTCGCTACCTGCTGAGAGAAAAGGCTGCTCCAGCGGTTGGTATTGGTAGGGCTGGGGCAGCTTTCTTGGGTTTCTCCTGTTCACCTTGGACTTTCCTGGCCTCAGCTGAGTCTGCTGCAACTGTCTTGGTTACCCTGCATTTCCGTCACAAAAGTAGCAATTTTAGCTCAAATTCTGTACAAAATATGTAGTGGCAATCTGCTTTTGGCAGGTGGGAGGGGTATATTCAAAAAGAAGGGAATCAAAAGGAGTTTAACCCCAAACTATAAATTTTAATACCTTTTTCATGGTACTAAAATACATTTTGTCTTTAATTTTTTTAGGGGGTAGCCACAGCCCAGAATAAATTCAAAAAAACTAAATTTGTGCCTTAAAAGTAAAGAACACGTTCAACCACTGTAGCGTGTTGTATTTACCTCACTTCCTCTCCTGCGAAATCAAATGTCTTGGTGATTGTGACTGTTTGTTCAGTCTTGCCTGCAGAATGCTCATCAACCTAAGAACAAACGCCAAGGATTTTGGAAGACCTTTTTTAGCACAGGTTCACTAAACCAGGCATAAAAAGAGTGATACTGGAAAATATACTGATAGCTTTCAGCAGATTACAATAATTACATGTATATGAAAATTCTAGGTTACCTCAAACAGCTGAAATCTTGATAGTGAACACACTGTACATGCATTACAGGGGCTGCGCAGCAGCTTTAAAGTGTGCAGACAAGGGCAGGTCCAGGGGGTTGAAACAGATGATCATTAGTCACCCAACCAACTATGTAACACATAACAAAAATATAAGAAGCAAGCTCCCACCTAAAACATTTCGGTGATCAGAAAAAGAATTGTCACCCTCTCCCTTCAAGTCTTCACAAATGTCACTCCCTTTGAGAAATCTTAATTCCATCCCTGACATAATTTTGTGCATGTATGCATGTGTGTGTGTGTGGGGGGGGGGGGGAAGGAGGGGGTGATCAACGACCAAAGGCACAAGCAACTTCAAATCAGCAAGAGGCATATATCCTACAGAGATGATTTAAAATTTTGATAGGTAATGAAATCACTGGAACTACATCCACACATCCTTAAATGAGTAGAAGTTTATTACATAAATGTGTCTGCATGTAGAAAAAGTAAAAAAGGAAGAAAGCTGAAACACCTATTTATCAAGTTTACAGATCCCACTTAATGGTACCAAAGTCTCAATACAGATAAACAAACTACATGTATAGGCTTTTCTGCTTTGCAAAAAAATTGTAGTTCCCAATTAAACCATCCTTTTTCCTGTAAAACATACAAGTCACTGCAGCTACATTGTTATGTGTTAGTCAATTCCAGCCGTGAGCATCTCCCCCCAAGGCATACCCCGGGCATTTGAAAAAATTGTTCAAATGCCTGGCCCTGCAGGCAATTTTTGTTGGTAAATGCCCTGCTCCCCATTCCTATAGTACTTTGATGGTCAAATGTCCTGCCCCTAGAACACCCAATCAATACACAAAATTATTTACTGTTTCAGCTCGATACAACTACATAAAACAGGTCTTGAAATGAGTCACTCTGGCTGAAAAAAGACAAAGCAAATGGTTTTCTTGCTTTTGTAAGTCTTTTATGTTCAGTAAATGCTCTTCATCTACTTCAAAAGACTGTTTGAAACCCTCAACTCTGTGCACCGTTCGGAAATGATGACAGGATGATACAAAACAAGTTTTTTTGGCATGGCAAATGCCCGGGGGATTGGGACACTGCTGTATTAACTGCCAAATGCCTGGCCCCTGGGACTCATCACCCATCAAATGCCTGGGATTAGCCCAGGGCGGGGGGAGCGGGGGAAGCTCACAGCTGGAATTGACTTGCACGTTTTAAAAGTACTGGCTATAAATACCAACAGCAATTAGCAAATAACATGTGCCATACCTTCTGCCCTTTGCCAGAAGATGCAGGCTCTGTTTTCCTGGATGACTGTACATCAGTTTTGAATGCCGCCCAAAGAGCCTCCTCCTTTGCCTTCTTTGCTGCTTCTTCTTCTTCTCTTTTCTTCACAGATAATGATTCTGTTTCTTTCTCACTGTACTCAGTTTCTGAATTACTCTGTTCATCTAATTCTTCTTCTTCGCTGTCAAGTTTAATGCCTCCTTTCCTTTTCCTAAAATCCATTTGAAAAAAATTAATATATTAAACTATAATTTATTTATGCAATTCCCAGGGGCCCCGCTCACATAAATGTACTGTACTTAAACTTAATGATAGGGGGGGGGTCCAAAGGATTTCTTTTGGGGTCTGAAGTTTGGATTAAATAGGGGTTTTGGGGGTTCACAAAAGACGCCAAGATATTTTTTGGTCGCAAAAAAAACATGTGATTCGATGATGCGATTCTTATTTTAACAGAATAGTAAACCTGTGGAACTCCCTTCCTGATATTGTTAAAAACTGCACAACTGTTTCT
>JAOBRG010036679.1:8678-22481 GCA_027574985.1 Umimayanthus nakama | reverse complement strand
GAGGGGGGAGGTGGTGCGTGCGCACCCCGTTGCCTACCAGCCTGGCGTGTAAGTGCATCATTTGACTCTACACATATTTTGCAGGTGCGAGCCCTGAAAATAACTCTGCAACAGTTGCAGGATAATGCCGGAAATTTAGTAAGTGAAATTAGCTAATTGTCAGTTGAACAATGCGTTAAAATGATGTCTTTAGTTATCATTGCTGTCGTTTTGTTAAAAACGATCCATGCTATTTAAAGGTTTTTAAAAAAAATAGATTAAGATAGCACCATTTAAACTAACGGTTTGCTGCAACCTACTGATATAATGATGTTGGTGTCTCTGCTACATACAGTGCAATGCCATACATTACAATACAAAGAATAGAAAACACAAATGCTTAGATTACCACGGATGTGATGTGACGCGATATGCTGTTTTATGATACGTTGCGATACGGTCAGCTTAGATTTCCCTGAGAGGATTTTCAAAACTAGTTCAGAGAAATAAATGAAAGTGCATGAATTACTGTAAAACACAAGCCAATTTTACAATACTGGAGCAGTTTGATGGGTCCTAGATACTATCAATGCCAAAATGTTCAGGATAAGATAATAATAATGACCAAGAATTAGTGGTACGGGAGTAATCTGTAGAGGGAAGTTCAATATATTATTTATCTTTACTTCAAACCTGTAATTTGACGTTGAAAAAGAACAGCTCTTAAAATAGACCAAAAACACCTCAAACCATTGGCAATGTTGTGTGGGTCTCGAACTGTTGTCGGATAGACTATGAAAGAGCTACGGCAATGAAACAAGTCTCGCGAAATGTAGATCAGCATGCCATTTTACTATTGGAATTACTACAACTATTGCTACCTAGAACAGTAATCACGAAGACAATATGTAATAAAACTATGTTGCTATGACCCTTTTTGTCTGCTAAAGAATAAAGATATGGTCCTGCTTCATAATGCTAATACTAAATCATCTTTGGAGCATTGTTGTTCTCTTTAAGAAAAATGCGTTAGACCATCGAGTCCTACTTACAATCATGTGTTCCACTGAAGTAGTTTTTGGCATTGAGTGTTCTAATTGGTCAATACCCGTGTTTAAGAATCTTAAAATGATGCTGATTAAAGAAGCTATTCACCAAAGAAGTTCGTGCTTATGTACAATCGACTGCATAGTCTTGCTCCAGAGCGTCTGTTAAATAGAACCAAGCACATTAAAACACTCAATCAAATCTTCCAGCATTGATAACCTTTTCCTTAATAAACCTAAGGTTGAAACTGGAAAACGATGCTTTTCATCCTTACCTTGTCACCTCGGAACAGATTTCTTACTCCATCTGTTGCTCTTTCCTTTCCAACTTTCACTAAAAATTGTAAGGTACTATCTTTGGTCAGCCTTGAAAATCTCAGAGAGTTTCGTTACACTAAATTATTCCAAGTTTGTTTGCTCATTGTTAACAATACTGTGTAATTGAAAGTGTTTATATCAGGAGAAGGCTTAGGATTTGTCTTGAAATGGAGAAAACCAAAATATTAACACGCGTCGATTGATAAAGTGAACGAGGTGTGTTCCAACAGACAAGCTCTTCTTCCTCACAAAAAATTTCGAACCCGCATCTTTATACCCCAAGCAACGCGTATTTTCGTTGGTTCCCACGCCTCTTAAATCTTTATTACTTGAATAGATAGACATCAGTGGATCTTCTTTGTCCTTCCTTAGGGAAAGTTGAAGACCAAGTCAACAGTTACAGATGTGACGAAGAGAATTCAGGAGTATAGAAAACAAGTTATGTAAGTTGCAATGATTGGACTACATTGTTTTAGCGAGATTTTTTTTGGGCCTGGATTAGTAACCTTTAAATATGATTCATACAATTCAAAATAGAGGGTGTTTATACTAGGCATTATTTTTGTTGGCATTATTATATTGTTGTTATGAGTTATGTTGTTGACATTTTTATTGTTGTTGTTGTCATTAGTGCTCATATCTGAAGCAAAAGTAGGAGATGTGTATGTATATTTGTATATGTATTTGTAATCTTTATTTTTAGTATTTTTAGTGCTAAGGTTTAGAAGAGCCACCCTGTGGAAAACCATTAAATCATTATCGTTATTATTATTATTATTGTTATTATTATTATTATTATTATACATTGTTAAAGTGCAGCCAAACCTTCAAACGTTTTTACATTTTCCCTAGCGTGCAAACGTTTTGTTCGTCTGCATCGACCATGTGACTTTTAAGAAATTCTTCCACTTTCTCTCACAGTATCACATGGTCCATCCCTTATTATTCAGGTTCAGGTTTATTGACAGATTGAAGATTTGCATTCATTACAATTCCAGTTGCCTGCTTGTAGTTAAAACTAATCAAGGGCAGGCCACTGGGTTACAATTTAGTTTATAAGAAATAAGTAAAGTATAATCAGTGACACGAAAGATAGCTAAATGAAAGAACGAAGATAATGACAAAGGAAATCAAAAGAAAAGAAAGAAGATAATGACAAAGGAAATCGAAAGAAAAGAAAGAAGATAATGACAAAGGAAACCAAGAAATCTATTTAAAATGGCAGTGTTATAGGCACTACTGCATTGCAGATATTGTACTGTATATATGCACATATAAACATGGTATAGTTATGGATAGTTGGAAAAAGTGAATAGCAAAGGCATTCCAAGCAATCAGCAGAGATTCACTGCTTGCTGACTAACAGTAGTCGTGTAACAATTGTATAGCCGTTATTATTATTATTATTATTATTATTATTACTATAATTATTATTATTATTATTGTTGTTATCATCATCATCATCATAGTTGTTTGTTTTGCATTTCCAGTGAGACACGAGATCTAAGAGATGCTGAAGACAGATTCGACAGGGAACTGCTCGTTAATATTCTCAAGTATGTTGAATATTATGTGGTCCTTACGAAAACATTTAAAATTACTCTCACTACTTCTCTTCTCTCTTTCTCCCTCAATCTCTGTCTGTTTGTCTGTCTGTCTCCTCCTGTCTCTCTTTCTTTCTCTGACACACACTCGTACATACAAAAAACCCTTCATATTTTCAGACATTTTGAATGTGATTGTATCTAAATCAGATTTCAAACGAATATAGGCTAATATACTATAAACATTTCGTATTCTGAGATGGACCATGCGTTCGTGTGTACATGTACGTTAAGATGCAGATTTCAATCAGTGAGATATACGGAGCACGGAGCTCACGTTTAACACATTTCGGTATTTCACAAAACGTTTTGTTCCAGAGACTTCTCATTGAATATATTTTTTCATTTCACGGACTTAACGCTGATTCAGTACACTTAACAGTTGCTAAACGTTTCAGTCTTTAGGCTGAGAAAGCATCAGGGGAATTTGTAGATGGAAATATATTTGAAATTGATAAATTACGTTAACTAGTTAAGTTTTATTCTTTCAAAAGAAAATGTTATGAACGATGAATCCTTTTTTCCAAGTTGCTGGCGAGACATCAAGTTGGTACGAGAACAGCAGGGATATGTTAACACATCAGTGAAGATTGTTGTGCGAAAGTAAGTAGAACTACATTGCAGCAGAGGTATGTTTACACACCAGTGAAGATTGTTGTACAATATTGCAGCAGAGATATTTGTTAAAAGTCTAGCAGAGATTGTTGTTTGTAAGTAAATTGTACCACTACTTCTTCTTCTTCTTCATGTTTTTCTTCTTCATCTTCTTTTATTTCTTCTCCTCCTTTCTTGTTCTTTCTTCTTTTTCTTCTTTAACTTCTTCTTCCTTTTCTTCTTTTTAATATTCTTCTTTTTCCTCTCTTTTTTTTACTTTATGTTGTTGTTTTGTTATTGTTATACCGCATCAATTTAGACGTTTTATACCCTGGCCGGCATAGTGTCACGTGACATGGAAACTTTCTTTTAATTTATTTTCATGTAAAAGTATATGAAGGCGCTACTTTTATGCACCTGATTTAGAGAAAACACCGATAGAGAAGAAGATGAAAAGCTGTTGGAAGAGGAGCTCGGAGAGGAACTACAAGAACGAAGGTAAGTACCAATCCGTTTCTACACGTATACAGACACCTTTGAGTAATTGCTAATGAGTGATAGGAACCTGTAATTATAACAGCTCACTGTTATCTGATCATCTTCTTTTACCTTGCCCATCACATATGCTTTAAATTTCAACGGTGAGAAGTTGTACTGTTTTCTAGAGGTGCTGTGCAAGACATACTAGAAGTGTTTGTGGTGAAACCTTTTCAGCGTAAAATAGAAGATCACGTGTGACAAGCGGGTGGAATGGGAAGTGGTTGATAATTTGTAACATTATTGAGTATTTCCGCGGTTGGATGTAGATTAATACTGACGTTTTGTTTACCAATAAACTATCTATATCCTTATAATTAACATTGGCGGAAATCCTCGTATAAGTTATTATGCAGATAGTTAGAATTTTACAACAACAACAACAACATTATTCCCATTGTTTGTGCATACACATACGTTAACATTGGTATCTGTTTTTACGTGCAGTAAAGACTACACTTGCATTGATATATTTTCTTTTGATGCAGGAGATTGATAAACTGTTCAGTTTTCGAGCAGTCTCTTTTTTTTTAAGTTTTAATTAAAGCGAGAAACTTTTAAAAATGTTCAAAGAAGTGAATAAGTTAGAGGAGTAGGGATTATTATGTTCCAGGTTGTTGTTCAGACAGTAATTATAGTTTTAATTTTTTTGAAAAGTTAAATGCGTTCAGATCTTTCAAATTGGTAGGGATACTGCCACAAGAACATGTCTAAAGATTGTTGAGCTTGGGTGAAATGGTCTCCGGTGCAGATACTGGTTGTAGTAGCAGCAAGAAAGTTATATTCAGTACTGAAAAAAAAAACTGTGTGATAGCTATTTCGGGGTTGGCACTTCACTCTGCTGTATGAGTGGATACCAAATCCAGCCGCGGATTTAGGGGAGGGGCCGGACGGGCCGCGTCCCCCCCTTTTGGCGGAATATTTGTAAGAGATTTATAAGAAAATGACTGAAAGCGGCACTGAAAAGTCGAATTCCGCCCCTCCCCCCCTTCTAGAACTTGGCTTCCGGCCCCCTCTTTCTGAAATTTCTGGATCTGCCCCTGAAATCGGTGTTTGATTGATATCTTAAATGTATTCCAAGTGTACAAATGTAGGCTGAACGTGTCGTTCCCTCGTCTGTATAGGGAAGAGCATGACGCTGAGTACCAACAGCAGTTGACGACTTACGAGAATGAGCTGAGGGATTGGAAGAGGCTGATGAAACGAAGGGTAGGACCACATGATTTGGAAGGTTTCGGCTCGGGCTGAAACACTGTTGTTCTCAGCAAAACATCATGATTTTTCCCTTGGTTCTTATAAGCAATTACAAATTCGTTACTTAAAGTCTTCGCCCCGTCTTAGGGCTTTAAAGTGACACTGCAAAATTTGAATAAATATCGAATCTTTGTTATTTTTGCTTATGTTCTGCCCGAGCAAAAACCTCTTTTGGTAAAGAGAAAGTGCAAAAGATTTCCATTGAAGTTGGTTGTCCAGTCAGCCATGTTGGCCGCATATTGAAGAATCAGCTGTTTTTTGTGACAGCGGCTGTCTATATTCCCGAATAGGAAGCGCAATGCTTCACTGCGCCTGTATTCCGATTTCCCAAAACACGACTGCCAATATTACTACGTTTGCTATGGATGACGTCATTTGTTTGGGATGCCGAAGTCGTCGTGCATCTTTTGCCCTAAGTTCGTACTTCAGTGTCTTCCCTAGTAGAATCAAAGATGGCCAACTCGAAATTGACACATCGAGGCAAAACTCGAGCATCTTTTTCGTTTTCTGACGCAGTTTGTTGTTATCTGACACAGGTACAACGTAGAATAATAAAAATTGGAATCTTAGGTGTAATGAAGGTTGCCACAAATGAAGAACGTATTAGTATATGTAATAGGACTACATGCTGTCCAATTTGGAAATAATTTGATGAGAAAAATTCAGAAGACAGCAGCCACGATTGTTCGCTGTGCTGAGCTTTATGGGCGCGCGCAAAGAAAAGCATCTTTTCTTGCTCATGACGAATGCTTTGCGTCGATTGGTGGATTCGGTGCTTGTGCGAATCTGATTAGTTGAAGCACATTAATCCAATTATTTTGAACTGGACAGGTCGGAAAATGTCCTGTGAAAGTCTTCATGGAAACTGTCCAAATTGATCTTAAATTGGACAATAAAAATATAATAGTTTGGTCAATACTATAGAGTTTACTGACTTGCTATTTAATTATCAAGTAAATTTTGGTCGGAGCCCGGGTTAAACGAACTACTTCGACGAAAGGTTCAGGTCCGTAAAATTTTTGTTTGGAAACAATGTCGCTCCATTCCTCTCAAACAAAGAGTGGTTTAGGTCCTCGCTCCGGTGTACTTTTGAGTTACATTGGGTAAACAGACTTTTAAATACAGTTGTTAACTTAAGAGTAATACTGTAGAGGAAATCGAAACAGACTATATTTTATGGCCTTGCCTTGTGATGGCAATTTGACAAAAGGAGAATCGATTTTCACACCAACATTGATATTTTGTGAAATTTTGTTTATTGTAATAGTACCCTAAAAAATTTCAACCTTACAACTTTAATGTAACTCAAGTTAATTGTTTGCATTTTTTTGTTTTTGACCACTTTTCCCTCTTCTGACTATGCTAGTTAAAATAAACCGCCTCTCAACCTAAGGGGCTTAGTAGTTCTCAAATGATTGATTTTTTAAACAACCACGAAATGATCATATGGAAACATCTCTTTGGTTTTTTCTTAGTAATGCAGAAAATTCCAGGTTTTTACGATTTTGCCTTTTAAGCAATTAATTTGCGTGTGTTTGTGGTGCCAACGATTGCAATTTGGGAAAAGATGCGGAAATAAAGTTTTATTAAACTTTATTTCCGCATCTTTTCCCAAACTGCAAAACGTTAAGTAGTAGCGGTTCGTACAAAGTGCGAGAACCAATCAGAATTGTGAGTTTTTAAAAGAACATGATAAATTTCTACTAGTACTATGCTCAGCTGGTTAAATCAAAGTTGATCAAACCAAAAAAATTCTTAACTTCTTTTTCATTTTTAAGTTTGCGACGTTTTGTCTATTTTGTTTGTTTCTGTATTTAGTTGTTTGAACCGGAGTTATCTAATACTGATGGCTCGCGCAAAGCACCTTGGTACAGTACATTGGTAACGTGATGGCTGACTGGATGGAACGAAAACTTAGCCTCTGGGACGTTTAGTTTAGTTGTTTATAAGAGTTTTTTTTTATTACCAGTTGTACGTATCTTTTTTTAGAAAAAGCGCTTAGAGCAGAGAGCAACCGAGGAAGGGGAAGAGTCTAATCTTGTGAATGAAGAAGAACCAGGTAAAGTTCCTTAGTAATTCTTCATAAAACAGTCATTCATTGATGTAAAGCTGGCTTAAGTTCCTTGTTATCGATCCTTGGCTTCTAGTTAGAGATCCGAGAGCTGATTTTCGTAGTTTTCGGAATGTCATTTACGTCGTTTGTTGACTGCTGTAGGATACTAAATGAACAACGTTGATCACACACAAAATCGTAAAACAGTTCTTTCTTTGCAGTCTTCTTTAGTAAGTCACTGTTTAACATTTTGTTTTACTTGCTTTTAGCGCCTGTCCGCCCAGCTAAGCCGGAGGACTTCGACGAGGCTGTCGTGTATACAGAGTTAAAGGAGAAAGCTGTTAAGTGTCGTCGCAGGCCTGGTTAGTTGCACTCTCTAGGGTAACGATTGGAAGCTTTTCCGACTCAAACCTGATTTAACTGTTTTTACACTCGCCCACATGTGCTTTTACTCAAGTGTGATACAGTCGTGGTGTGCTTGTGCCGCTACAGAACTTAATTAGTTAATTGTCTGACGAAAACCCAAGGACGAGCCAAACAAACCATGTGGGTAGGCCTCGTGACAGACTTTGCTGCGGCAGTCCGGGTGTTAGTAACTGTGAAAAAGGGCAATCGGAACGAAAACCCCTTCCTCTCCCAAAATCGCCTCTCATTTTTTATGGTCAGACTTCAACAAAAATAGTCTTCTGTTCAGATGTTCAGTCTTCTTAGCTACAGCTACAGCTAATCTAAACTTGTTCTTCGAAGCAAAGATAGTTGGTAAGTAAAAGTAGGATAATGTTTTGTTCGTGTTGAAAGAGTCATAAAACAGTGCAAAAAATGCACCAAAAACGCCACTTAAGCAACTGACAATGAACCGAGATGTAAAACACTAAACAAGTAAGCAACGAACGGAATCATACATGTTTCACTTAGTGTCAAAATAAGCAGTGCTACAGGACACGTCCTGTCATCTTGGCCTTTGAATGAAGTTTCAACGGATATTGAATTTTGGTGTCCACTAACCTATTTCCTGATAGTGTGCTTCGTATGTTTGTTTAAAACTTGCTGCTGGTTCACTAATTGAACATCATCATCGGAGCGGCCTCAGCCGAGCTGCACGCCTAGCGGTCCAATTTTCACGGTGTAGCATGCAGGCGGCTAGCACGGCAGTGTCGGCCGCACCAGCGTCCCCCTTCAAGGTGTTCAGAAGTGTAATTGAACCCTCTGTTTTAAAGTGCAAGCTTAAAACAGAAATGGAATTGAACCCTCTGTTTTAAAGTGCAAGCTTAAAACAGAAATGGGGAAAACCGGTCCAAGTTGGATAACTACTGCCATGGGTCGCTAAACCATTTGAACGTTACAGTTGACTGGCCCTATATCGAGTCGGGTAGAGTTTTGGAAGGTCATACAGAAAAATGGTTTACGTTCACTTTAGTTAAATTAGGAAGAAATAAAGCAGTACGAGTATTCAACAAAATGTGTTTAAAAGGCTTTCATTTTCAAAGCGTTTCGATTCTTTTCGTTCTTGGTTTCATGTTTTATAACGTACTTTATTCGGGCTGGTTATTTTGTGGTTGGGCCGACTGAAAGTGAAAGTATCGATTCTTTTGCATTCTTGCGCTACAGGGGAACCGATTCTGTCGCCGGAGCTGCACCATTCAGTGAGCATCACTCCTTTGGACCAGTGTCCCAGGTAACACGGTCAAACCATCTGTTCAGCACATGTATTAGACACGTGCCACGCGTTACAGGCCTTTTTCACCGTTGTTTCATAAGAACGCTGCAGTTTTCCAGGACAAGTTCCTTCACTTTTCTATTTTCCTAAACTATAACTTCATTGATCAAGAGGATTCGGATAGTGACAAAAAACTTTTTGACCGACAGAATTGTCAGAGATCAACGGATGTTGACACGATATTGATTATTAAACGTTAGCTCATAATGTATCCTTTGGCCTAATATTAACGCGCTTCAGCACTCATGACTGTAATCTGTTTCAACCATCTTCGAAATTAAGCCATCCGTAGCACATTTCCAGTAATCAAGGCATAATTTTGTTTAAGGTTACCGTTCACCTTGAGCGGTGTTTTTAGTTTTCCGTATGTAACTCCGTTGATACGCATCGGACACCCACAAACCTATATATCAAAGGAAAGCTTATAAAATTATCTATGTGATGGTGAAAACATTATTTAAAAGTTTTGATTTATAAATGAATACGAGCATCATAATTCAAACTGTTTATTTCGCTTCTAGACGTCAATGCGGCTGTCAGTTTCAATTTCAACCATTTTTAGTTTGTTTATGAGATTAAGCACAATTTTTACTCTAATTCCGTCCTGTCGATTTTTGATTGAAGTCGTATGAAAATTTCTGAAGGCACTCAAAGAAAATTCCCCATTTGCAGCATACAAAACTACACTGTTTGAGCTATAAAAAATAATTGAAGCGAAATTTCAAAAAACGCCAGGACGATTTTCGTTTTTGGCTACTACTTTATCAACTTGCCAAATTTGACGGCATGACACTAAAAATTGAGGGAGCATTGATCCTTTACATTTTCGTAGTTTGAGCCAAAACTTGTCTCGAGAATTTCACTCCTAAAGTAAACCGCGCGTCATACAATTTTACTTCCGGTGAAAACTTTCGTTCGTCATATCTCGCAAACTATTAGACGTATTGAAAAACATTTTTTTTACTAGAAGTTCATTTCATGTATATTCATAATCTGGGAAAATCTCAGTTTCGAAGTTTTGATCCGTTCCAACATGAACGGTAACCTAAGTTACTCGCAGCAGAAGTTTTGTTTGCATTCTTAACTTTTGCCGCACTTGTTTCATGAAGAAGCCCTTTTTACTAAGTAACACAGTTTCTAAGGAATATAGGTTTACCTTTTTGTGGCGTTGATTGCTTCGCAGACCAGAAAAACTAAGACGACAAGAAGCTCAAAACTGGACTTGTTACGTAAAAATTCTGTTTAACGACAAAGAAGTGTCAAGAACAAGTACAAAGTAAGTGATAGTCTCCATTATGTTGTCACGTAGAGGACGAAATAAAGTTGACTTGCCCTTAAACCGCTTTGATTGGGAATAATTCCTTATAATAAAAGAGTTTAAACACAGTTTTGCCAGTAAAATTTCACTGGTACTTGTTTCAGGTGTTCAGATAAATCATAGAAGGGGTTTGTTATCATCTTAGGTTTCGACGGATTTCATTTATTTTCAAACATTGTCCGATGTTGCTTTTTATGAACAGTAATTAATTTCTAATTGTTGTTTCCATTGTTTGAGCAGAGACAGTGGAGCAGGGGGGGAAAGAAGTACAGTCGAACCGAAACTGAACGGTTTTTATATGTAATCGTGCAGGTTTTTGCTCGACTCGCGAAAATATCAGGGCGAGTTTGGTCGAGCCATGGTTTGTATTTTGGCGAGACCGTAGGTTGAGCCAAAATACCCATGGCGAGACCAAACAAGCCCTGATATTTTCCCGAATCGAGCAAAAACCTGTACGATGACATGTTTATCATCCCTGACCAAAAAATGTATTTTTGAAAACAAAAATCTCTTGACTTGTGAAACGTCATTCATGCGTGAATGCACGTGCGCACCAATATCCCGCTTGGGAGACCGCACTTCTTCAAAAGATAAGTTTTGGCGGGAATTTTGTAATGAATGCGTGTGTCGCTTCGTTTTCTCCCATTTTTATTTTCTTTGAAGCGATACAATAATTCCAAGCTGATGGAAATTTTGTTTTTGCAGCTGACTTTCAAGAGAGAAATCAAACTGTCTGTGATTTCGTCTGAAATCATGACACTGTCGCGATTTCGTGAAAAATCACGACAGTAATCTGGCCTGTGAATGGCGGAAATCATTGTCAGGGATGATAAAAAATCTAATTATTCTTCAACAATTTTTACCATTCCAGGAGACTTACATCGGAGTTTAGTATTCACTTTGGTGAAATTCACAATATACGGATTGTCCAATGGCCAGAGAGCATCAAACTTCAGGTAAATCGTTTCTTTTTTATTTTTTCAAGTTTTGACGTTAACTAAGCAATACTGAAATGTGTTTAATTCTCACAAAATTTTAAGCCTGTAACTTGTCGTGTAGGTAATAGAGGCTGGGATGCAAAGCAAACTTGTTGCAGACGTGTATCTACCCATACCAGAGGCCAGTGTGGTGTCAAACCGAGTGGAGCTGGACTCTCAAGAGTTCAGCAGCAGTGGCGTTATTACTTACAAACATGAAGGAGTCGGCAGTGGTGGGTAGTGTTGTCCGTTGTGGATAGTAAAACAAAGCCTCTCCATTGTAGTTTCCATACTCAAGACCCAGACTTATTACAGTTTAGGCTTTATTGTCAAACGTTGAAATTGCGGTTTGATGACCTTGTTGAAACTAATAACGCAACTTGTGAAAGACTTCATACAATAGCTGATGCCAAGAAAGCAATGATCTAAAACTGTGTAAAATACATTCCAATAGAATACACCTCTAGAAGCCGCCTCTGTTTTCAGCAAGGGGTTTCTAGGTGGTTTGCTGTGTTTTGCATTGTACATTGAATTACGTGTACGTCGTTAGTCAATTTCTTGTTCACTCTTTTAACTAGAAAGTTCTTGCGCAATTTCAGGTACAGTGTTTGAGCCAGTAGTTACTGCCAACAATGAAGACGACGAAGGCAGGACCCCACAAACGCTTCTCACCTCGGGCACTCTAATGTCAAGTGCATCTTGGGCAGTGGATAGTGATGGGAGATCGCTAGCGCCACCCTTGTATAACGAAACCAACATTGGGTATGAATAGAAGAGCTACTTGTCATCTGTAGCACTCTAATATATTGTATTTATTATTTAAAATGTTAAGTGGTATTAACTAACAATAACGAAACCAACATTAGGTATGACTAGAAAAAATCTTTACCACACTAAAACAAGTGCTACTTTGGTTGTGGATAGTGATAGGAGGCCACTAGCGCTACCCTTCTATCATGAAACTAACGTTAGGTAAAACTGGAAAAGTTTTTCGTAACCTATAGCACACTAAAGTCAAGAGCTTCTTTGGTTGCATCTATAGATAGCGATGGAAGGCCACTGGCGCTACCCTTGTACAGTGAAACCACATTATTCCATACGATATTTTGGTGTACGGTAGACTTCTAACTACCGCCATTTTTGTTATGGTTTGAGTATGAGGTTCAACTTTTCACTTTTGCCTTGAAGGATTATATCCCCTGTTGCAAAATTCGTCAGACTTCATGAACGGCCCATTTAAGTCTTTGGCCAGAAGGTCCCCACGTTCTGAAAGACGTGATTTAACCCTGGCTACTTGTCATGTTTATCCCCAGGGCGGGGGTTACTTCCTATTAAATGGCTACTGGAGATGTGCCGCTGGATGGGGTCGCATCTTCACAACTGGGTGGACTATAATGGGGTTGCATTTTTAGTAGAGCTACTAGAATGGGTTTGCCCATTTTCGGGACTTCTGGGGTAAGAAAGTTCTGGTAAGCAGGGGTTTAAAAAAAGGAAGATTCGCGGTCATAAGTGAATAATATTGGATCTATAGACGGCCACAGAGTAGACCATAATGGGGTAGGGGTTCTGAGATGCCAGCGACACACACTCAGCAAAAATTGACTCAAGTACTCCCACCCCCCCAACTGGGTGTTCATCACTCGTACATCACGTGCCTTGGGATATCATATGGATTACAAGGTGAATCGCCCAGCGCCATTTTTTAATGTGACCGACGTTGGAATAGAGAAAAAACTGCGTCTCAGACTTCTGATCAGTACTAAAACATTTAAGTGTCTAGTAAAATGTGGATAGTTAGCAAAAGGCCAGTAACACTCCTCAGTTATATCTGAATCAACATTTTATTAGTTGTGAACATACGCTGAAGTAGAGCGATTAGACTGAATACCTTAAATAGACGCTTACTGTCCAGGTCTGGTAGACTGAATGAGACAAAAACGGAAAAGTTCAGAAAGTAAAAAAGTAATAAAGTTACTCTACTTTATCGTCCTTTCCTGCACTGAATCATATTTTAAGTTCGATTATGTGGACAAAAAAAATTCATATATGATGCTATTTGGTTTATTCTGCAGTATGGTGAAGCGATATGATGCTATGGCTGCCCTTGGTGCCGCTGGAATTGTGGACATTCAAAAATTATCCAAATGGATTGGTAGGTCGTACCACAGATACGTAGCTTTTGTTAGCAAACGTGTCATTGTACTCCGTACTGAACGTTGCGTCTTGCACGCGTTGAAACAGGTCTGTGATCTGTTTTTGTTGAACCACGCTTTATATTTTCAAGTTCATGAGACCGCATTCTGTTTCGAAATGCTACAGAAGTACGTATCTTGGTAATATTTCTGAAACCTGGTTGGAAAGCAAGCTACGAAAGTAATTATATGACGTGGGACACGATGAATGCAG